>CM033645.1:23923025-24115525 GCA_019512145.1 Engystomops pustulosus
GGGGCAGCAGGGACATAATGTACCTCTCAGAGTGTAGGACCTGTCATGGAGGGGATGTGTCAGAGACCCCCATACTGCAGGACGGACCTGTCATGGAGGGGATGTGTCAGAGACCCCCATACTGCAGGACACAGGGGGCAGCAGGGACATAATGTACCTCCCAGAGTGTAGGACCTGTCATGATGTCATGAGGAAGTGATAAAGGTCCTTGTAGTTACACGGGTGCAGGACAACAGCAGCTGCACTGTGTACAGGGGGAGGACATGGACTACATTGTTACTACATGTCACCTCTGTGTGTGATTATAGCTAGTGATGAGCGGACCAGAGGGACGGGTTGGGTTGTTTGGGTTCGGCCGCCTGACCCGGACATATTCCCAGATTGTAAACATTCAATCCAGGAAAGTAGCGCCATAGCAACTAGCAATGGCTATGATTGGCCAGGGGCAATATGTCCAGATAAGGAGCCAAACCCGATACCGAACCCGACCATCAGGTCCACTCATCTCTACTCATCTCTGTTTGTGTACATGTGCTGCGCGCAGCAGAGCTGTCTGTGTATATGCACTGTGTGCATTGTAACAAGATTCCAATGCGAATAAACCTTTGCTCCCATCTCATTTATTATTCACCTATTTTTATAAAGCAATAAAATCCCCTAATTAAATGAAAGTTTAGGTAATATCCTAGCAGCCCCTCTTTATTAATTAAGATACTATCCAGTAGGCAGACCTGCTAATATACACTATAAATACCCGAGTATAAGCCGAGTATAAGCCAAGCTACTATGGCATCGGCACACGGTATGATGTCAGCGAGCGGTTGGCGCCACGATCCCTGCAACGGATGGCGCAGGGACACGGAGAAGATACCGGAGCATCGATAGATTGAAGAGGACCTACCAGGGGGGGGTGTCGGAAGGTGAGTACACTGTTTTTTTGCAGACTTTATACTACAGGGGGCTGGGAGGCTAGATACTAGTGGGTCTGGCAGGCTATATACTACACGGGGCTGGCAGGCTATATACTCCTGTGGGCTGACAGGCTATATACTCCAGGGGCTGGCAGGCTATATACTCCAGGGGCTGGCAGGCTATATACTCCAGGGGCTGGCAGGCTATATACTCCAGGGGCTGGCAGGCTATATACTACAGGGGCTGGCAGGCTATATACTTCAGGTGCTGTCAGGCTATATACTACAGGGGGCTGGCAGGCTATACACTACAGGGGGCTGGCAGGCTATATACTCCAGGGGCTGGCAGGCTATATACTACAGGGGGCTGGCAGGCTATATACTACAGGGGGCTGGCAGGCTATATACTTTAGCAGTGATGGCAGACCTCTTAGAGACCAAGTGCCCAAAATGCAACCCAGACCCACTTATTTTTACTGCAGAGTGCCAACATGGCAATTCTAGTATTAAATTATTAAAATCTTCTTGCTCCGCGCTATTCCACAGCTTTCAATGGTCCTGAGGACACCAATATCCGTGACAGAAGGTGGGAAAATTCAGATTGCAGGAGCTTCAATGGTCCCTATGATAATCTGACCATGTCCACACCTTCTCTTCCTGCAGTCTCAGGTAGGCCCAGATTCTTCACGCCCTGGGCTATCTGGGCCTGCAGGACGATCTCTCAAGACCTGCCTGGTAAATTCTGTGCTGGGGCAACAGCCTGAGTGCCCACTGAGAGGACTCGGAGTGCCACCTCTGGCACCCGTGCCACAGGTTCGCCACCACTGTATTATAGGGTGCTGGAAGGCTATGTACTACAGGGGCTGGCAGGCTATATACTGGGGGGGCAGGCAGGCTATACTCGAATCAATATGTTTTCCCAGCTTTTGTGTTAAAATTAGGGGACTTGGCTTATACTCAGGTTGGCTTTTACTCGAGTATATACGGTACTGTCCAGTAACCGGACCATTATATAAAGATATAGTCCAGCAGCCAGATCCTCTTATGAAGTTACTGGCCCTGATTTACTAAAGCCCCTGCGCCAGTTTTCTGTGGGACTTTGCACGTTCTTTCATGTGCAAACTGCATGCACAGGTATTTAAGAAGTGTCTGTGACACATTTGTGGCACTGCTTCACTATTCTTCATGCAACACAACATTCTGCACTGAAGGGGGCGTTCTGGTGCTTTGTTGGATCATGCGCCATATTTAACATGTCAGCTCGTCAGAAGTGTCTCACACACCTCATGTTAAAGGTGCACCCAAATAAAATTGTGCACTGTCGAAACAGCAGATTTATGAAGAACGTGCGCCCTGCGCTCACTACTCAGGCACATAGTGCAGTGATTTTAGTAAATGTGCCCCACTGTCCAGAAACCAGACCCTGCATTAAAATTACTGTCCAGCCGCCAGACCCCATGTTAATTATTATGTAGCCCTTACCTCCTGTCTGGCACAATGTATTTGCCCACAAGTCTAATAGTTCATAGCAGAAAGGCCCTTTTATGGTACGTCTAATTTGCATACATTAAAGTTACAAAAAGTCATTTTTAAATGAAGTTTCCATGTATAATATGTAAGGTCCCGGTGCACAGGGGAACACAGCAATGTCTTCTTGGTGCGGACGGGGGATGTTACTTATTTGTTGTACAATATTAATATATTTATGTGGGTGGATTTTTGTGTGTGATCTCATAATAGACCCTTGGGGGACATTTACACATTTCTTTGGAGGTATTTGGGGGATAATAAGGTGGAAGGTGACATTATACTTTGTGGGGACTGGGGGACGGAGAAAGTGGCACAACCAGCAAGCGCAATGTCATCCCCTGCTAAGTACAGCAGCAATACAGTATATCCCTGTATAGTACACAGCAGAGCAGTGTATCTCCCTGTATATAGCAGCAGCAGAGCAGGTATCCCCTGTATAGTACACGTCAGAGCAGTGTATCCCCTTATAGTACAGCAGCAGAGCAGTGTATCCCCGGTGTATAGTACATCATCAGACAGTGTATCCCTGTATGTACATGCACAGAGCATGTATCCCTGTATAGTACAGCAGCTGTGCAGTGTTTCCCCTGTATCTACAAACACGCACTAGAGCAGTTATCCCCTTATAGTACACGCAAGAGCTGTATACCCCCTGTATAGATACAAAGCAGCAGAGCAGTGTGTCTTCTGTATAGTAACAGCAAACATAGTGTTATCCCCTTATGTAAGCATCAGAGCATTTTCCCCTGTATAGTACACCAGCATGTAGTATCGCATGTATCCCCTGTATAGTGACAGCAAGCAGAGCAGTGTATCCCCTGTATAAGATTACAATCGCAGCAGACGCAGTGTGATCACCCTGTATAGTACAGCAGCGGAGACAGTGTATCCCCTGTATAGTACAGCAGCAGAGCGGTGTATCCCTGTATAGTACAGCAGCAGAGTAGCAGTGTATCCTCTGTATAGTCAAGCACTCAGAGGCAGTGTATCCCACTTATAGTACATGCAGCAGCAGCAGTGTATCTCCCCTGTATAGTTACAGCTGTAAGCAGTGCAGTGTATCCCCTGTATAGTACAGCGCAAGGTGTACTCCCCTTATAGTAAGCAGCAGAGCATGTATCCCTGTATAGTACAGCAGCAGAGCAGTGTACCCCTTTATAGTACAGCAGCAGAGCAGTGTATCCCCTGTATTGTAGAGAAGCAGAGCAGTGTATTCCCTGTATAGTACAGCAGCAGACCAGTGTATCCCTTGTATAGTGCAGAAGCAGAGCAGCATATCTCTTTATAGTACAGCAGAAGAGCAGTGTATCCCTGTCTAGCTACGATCATCGCACGAGCAGTGTATCACCTTATAGTACGCAGCCATGATCAGCGTAATCCATGTATTATGTAACAGCAGCAGAGCAGCAGTGTACAGCACCTCTATGATTACATCCACGGCCAAGAGCTCTGTCAGTGTTTACACTATGTGTAGCCTTTGTTTACAGTTCATGAGCTTCTATTTACAAATAATCTACAAAAGCTGCAGATCACTGGGTGAAGGTGGGAGCGATAAAAGCTAAAGTAGAAGGGGGGGGGCGGGGGGGGAGCTGGGGGGGGGGATTCGCCGTGGGAGAGTACAGGAAAGAAGCCAAAGAAAAAGAATACGGAACGGAGCTCAGGAGGTATTAAAATACTAGGAGGGATATTGGTCTATTTTAATCATTGTTTGTATGATGTAAAATTAGGTAGAGTCGATGTTAGTATCTGTTAGGATTTGCTCCTCTCTTTCACGACGCCATGCCGCTGTCACTTTCTTATGGGACTCCTTCAGTCATTGCATCAATAGGTTGTCACATGCATCGATCCGGCCATCGATGGTTATGAACCATGACTTTATTCTAATGTATCCTAATTACACAGCACAAAAACATGTCACGGAATTGTTCTATCAACAAGGACGGCGGGGCGTCTGTAACACGAGCCTTTGCCTCGTGTTTATGGGTTTGGAGGCTCCGATATCATTTGGGCTGAGGACAGATTGTCATTTTTGTCAATGATAACATATGACCTTGTACAATTTGTGTCTTTTTAAAAATTTTACTGGGTCTTTGATGATTCAGACAGGGCGATGATATAAAGTAATGTGCGTCGAGTAGGATTGGATTGTCTCAAATACATTTAGATACTATTAAGAATAAAGTTTGTCCTTAGACGCAGATTTGTTGGCAAAGTTTACACTACAATATTAGTTTTTGGTACAAGATTGGCAACTAAGGCCACAGGTCTATTTATACAAGTTCAAAAATTGTGAAAAATGTTTGGGACATTTGGGACAATTCCAGAGAATTCTGACCCATTTTTTTAAGTAAACCTCCCTAATATCTTTAATACAAATATGTATGACTTTACCTTCCCAACGATATTGTAATGGCCTCCAATTATTTTCAAGGGAAAGCTAGTTATGTGCAGCACATCCTACAAAAACCTGAGACAGGAGACAAGGAAATATTTATATATTGATGAAGAACGTGCGCCACAAATCCTGAATCTGGCGCCCCCTGGACTTTACACAGGACACTGCACATAGTATACACTGCACATAGTATACACTGCACTGTTTGTGTGTGATAATTGTTGGCTACTATATTTGAACCGTTTCTAATGCATTTTTGGCATGTTATGTGGTGCCCTCTCCTCACACGGCTGAGACGCAAGCTTTTTGGATATTGTTCCATTTGACTGTTTGTGCTCGGTAATGTTAGATTACATTTGTATATGTCCCCTACGATTTGTAAAGCTACAGAATTTAATGGCGCTATATAAATAAAGATTATTATTATTATTTAAAAATCAAAAATAGAGTCTAATATTGTGAAAGGGATATTTTGGGGAAACTCTTGTTTTAGAAGAGCTGCTAAAAATCAGCATTTTTGGTCAAATCAATCCAATAGCAGCCTGTTGGCACATTATGGTCCTACCACATGTCAGGTTTCTAATGAATACTTCAAACTTTGCATGACTCCCCTTCTATAGCATCATATTGTGGAGTATAATAGGCCAATAGGCGATAACTGAGCAGACAATCATCAGTCTAGCGTCCCTCCTCTTGGCTTGTTTCGGAGCCTGCCAGGTGGTAGATGGACATTTCATGCTGTGCAAATTGGCAGCCAGGAGATATTTGGAAGTGTCGGAGCTGGATTCCAGCCTTAGCCAAACTATAGGGCAGGAAATATTTGAAGTCACGGTTATTTGGACTGTTCAGTTTCTTAAAGAACAACTTCTGACATCTGTACGTCTCTTTAACCCTTCTTCATTTTCAGAGTGAAAAAGAGAACCTGTCATCCCTGTTATTCATAAAAATCCCCAAACAGTTTCTTGTTTATCACTTTTCAATTGTCCAGACTCATGTATTCTTCTATAAAACACTTTGGCCCACATTTGTCAAAAACAGAGCAGTGTGTACTAGGTGCAGTTTGCCTGTGTAGTGTGCAGGGGGCGCAAGATACATGTATTGTGGCGCACGTTCTTCATGAATCTGGCACCCTCTTCACAGCTCCGACAGAGTGCAACAACTTTTTTCGGTGAACCTTTAATATGGGCTGTGAGACAAAATTCTGCTGGACAATGCATGATAAAAATGTAAATTGCGCCTAAAAAAGCCGACAAACTCAACATAAATGTGGCGGATGATGTGGAAATTATAGGCCATGCCCACCTTAACAAAAAAAAAAGACGGACCAGTCGGGATAGTCTGAAACATCTGTTCTTTCAGGTGCAAACACAACACATCACATCACACAACAATTTTGCCGCATACACAATAATACATTTGCCCCTTTGTGTCACGTCTGGTATAGGACACATTATGTGGGACATTAATCATAGTGGGGTCTCAGGTTCGCCTATTTTTGCGCCTGGTTTGTTCTTCTTTTTGGCTCCTGATCTATGATGGATCTGGTTCTGCCTTAGTAAATGCACTTTGGAATTGTCGCATGTCCGATTCATTTGCGCCTAAATTAGCGCCAAATTTGGCGCAAATTGTTAGATCTCATTTGTGAAGACGCTCAAAACAGTCTAACAGACTATGATTAATGTCCCCCTATAAATACACGTACGAGCAGTTTGCACTGAAAAGAACCTGCAAAGTCAGGCAAAAAATGGTGCAGGGGCTTTAATAAACGGGGGCCTTTAATTCATGTCCTGAAAAACGTCACATGTGACATTTTTCAAAAAGTTGTAGTTTGACAAGTGGTCATGATGAACATATTTTTTGGTTCCCTTTGCGAAAGTTTGAAGGAGTCCCCACAAGAAGAGTCAGTGGAAAAATATTATTGGAATGGAAGTAACTGGGTAGGTTTTTTTTTTGTGGTTGCTCAGTAGGGGGGACCACTAACTCTCCTGACTACTGGAGACATCTCAGTATCACAGTACCGTAACTTCCCAAATATGTCATAACTAGATAAATATGGAGCAAACAGCATAAACGTGGGGTCAGAATGTCATTGTAATTTTTTTCCATAACCCTTTCAGCAGGGAAACAATTTCTACCAGACAATTAGTTTTCTTCAACCCAATGAAATCAAGATAAAGGTCCTTCATAATTAATTTTCCCTTATGTTGGACAGTTCCAAATATGTTCAAGTGGATTTCAAACAACAGGTTGCTTTGGTGCTAGGTGACAATCCTCAAAATACCTGGAAGCAAAGTCAGACTGACCGATTACCAGAGACTCAACTTTATAACCCATCAGAGGACACTCAATTTGGATGTTTATAGAGTTGGGTGGGGGATGAACGCTCAGAATAGTTTTATCTGGTGGGCCAAAGACCTCCAGACTGACAACATCTCAAAGACATAGGACTGTGTTAGAGATGAGCAAATCAATTAGATTATTGGTAGGCTCATAACGAATCTTACAATTGGCAGAACCCAAATCAAATTTAAAGAGGACCTGTCACCCAATTTATCGGCACTAGGAGATAACGCCGCAGTGTTAGAGTGATAGCGTTACCGGAAACCTCCTATCAAACCTATCAAACACTGCGACGGGGTACAATGTAATTGTCGGACAGCTCTCAAAGCTGTCCAACGTATTAATGAGGGTGCGGGGTTGGCGCGTGGCTAGGGGCGGTGACTGCCGGCCTATGGAGCGAGCGGGGCGGTAAGAGGTAGAGGCAGCGCCTCGGACCGCCCCCTCATGAATACATCGGACAGCTTTGCGAGCTGTCCGATGATTACATTGTACTCCGCCGCAGTGTTCGATAGCGTTACCGGAGGTTTCCGGTAACGCTATCACTCTAACACTGCGGTGAGGTGACAGGTCCTCTTAAAGTATTTTGTCTGTATGATAACAACAATAACAACAGAAGTCTAACAGATCTTTTAAAATATTGATTTCAACTGCTTTTTCATGGTTTACGTTGTTCTTTTTTTATTCTGTTAGACATTTGTAATTATCGTTTTAGTGAAAACTGAAAATTAAAAAATTCTTAAAAAATTCATGGAACTATAAAAAACATTTTATTTTAGAGAACTAGAGAGGGTTATTGTAATGCTGGTGACAGGTCTCGCCACTGGTCGCGTTATCTTCAGCCACCGTGTCCGGCCATGCTCCAGGGCCATCTCCCTTATGGCACGGGCAACGTCTCTCTCTCCTTCTTAAAGGAGCAGAGCGTGTCCCAGCTAGGCTGTCCCAGTCTAACAGCGTGCACCTCCAGTCATGTAGCAAAGCATTCGTTGTTCTCTGCATCTAAGCAAAGGTTCCTAGCCTGCCAGTCCTGTTGTATTGTGGGTTTTTTTCTGCTGTTTTCCTGTGAATGACCTCTGGTTTGTCCCTGACTCCATTCTCTGGTTCCTGTTACGTGCTCCCTGTTATATCAACCCTGACTTCTAAGGGCAGAATGGTGGCTGAGTGGGTAGCACTTCTGCCTTGCAGCGCTGGGGTCATGGGTTCAATCCTCACCAAGGTCAACATCTGCAAAGAGTTTGAATGCACTCTGTGTTTGTGTGGGGGTCCTCTGGTTTCCTCCCACATTCCAAAACATACTGGTAGGTTATTTAGATTGTGAGCCCCATCGGGAAAGGGACCAATTTGGCAAGATTTATAAGTGCTATATAAATAAAGAATTATTTATTTATTCTGATCCTGTTCTGCCTGCCATGACCTTCTGCCTGTTTACGTTGCTGCTTGTAAACTGCCTGCCTTGACTCTGGACAGACTTTGACTACCCGCTCTGACCAACCCCTTGGTACCACATACTGGTGTCTCCGTGCCCGCTTTGCCAGCTGCTCTCTATACTGGGACCACCAGGTAGCGGCTTTGCGATCTCTCCGCAGCTAAGTCCAGATCCTTGTGTAGGGGTAAAAGGGTGAATACCGGAGCGGTCCAGGGATAACACCCTTAGTGTGTGTCCCAAAGTCAAACCATTTAGATAGCACAGTGGGTTCACAACCCGCTGCTTCTTACAGTTATGCACCAATTTCCAGAACAATTACAGTAACATCGACTTGGACCAAATAAATTCGGACCTTTTTGGTGGGAATCTTTTGGTGGGAAAAAATTCAGCCAAGTTTCAGCAGAACCAATCTTGTATGATTCGTTCATCATTAGTTATGATCCACTATGAACTGACATTTGTTCAGTTTAGGCAAATTTACAATTTTCAAATAATTCCAGATTAAAATGAGATTGAGATAGAACGACAAAAAATACAAGTCAAGATAAAATCATTTTTACGGAGAATTTATTTCTGTAGGTGCGCGGAGCAGTCAGCGGGAATAATAAGTGCATTACCCGCCACTAATAAGGGGGGGGGGGGTGCTGCATGGACCGGAGATACTCATGTGAGAAAGTCAGAATTTGTTAAATAAAATGTAGTCTGTCTGGGGAACCCGCCGGTTTGCTTACTTATAATTGAAAAAATGCAAATGAGGACAATTAATCAGTGGACTGGCCAACTATGAAACATTGCCTACCTGGATGAATTAAACATTGCCGAACTGATATTCATGTCCATTGAGAAAATCTAGAAAGCAAAATCTTCCTGCGCTATTATAAAATGGACTGTGACAGGAAACGGAGTTATATTTAGGATTTTATCATTTTAATTTTTTTATTTATTTCAACAAACTTCTTCATAATCAGTAATAGAAGTGGGAAGTGTTATCTTCTATTTCTAACGGCTTCCCACTCTGCATCCTGTGACTCACTCCTCCTCCCCTCTCCATACACCTTTATGTAATCTAACATGTTATGTAATTAGCTTTTTTTTGCTGGCAAGATGGAATTGAGCAAAGATTTTAGAGTAAAATAGATCAGTATCAAAGGAGGGAGGATGATAAGAAACAAAGAAGCAACTTCCTCTCATAAGTTGTATTATAGTTTCTTGTAGTCATTTGAAAACTATAGGACCATCTATGTGTCATTACTTCTATAAGTTATATAGCAGTGATGGCAAACTTTCTAACTACTGTATTGGCTCCCTTAGGGCACAAATAAAGTAGAAAGGAGGAGAAAGTTAGTTTGAGAAGAAATGCATGACCTAGAACAGAAGTTACAATGATAATCCGGCTCTGTCCACAACTTCTTCATCAGTCTTTTAATCCAGGACCTGGACGTCCTGGAACTCCTCAGACTGCAGGAGGATGCCTTGATTCCTGTCTGGTGAGCTCTTTGCTGGGGTGATGGCCTGGCTGCCCAAAGAGAGTGCCACAACTGTTATATAGGGAGTTACGACTACAATCATAAAATAGGAGGTTTCTTAAAATTATGGATTAAAGGGATGTCCAATCTTCATGTTTTATTGGGGCATGTCAAAGTCCTAGTGGGATAGTCCAATGGGCAGGCATATCAGAATAATACAGTGATGGTGAATCTCTAAGAGACTAAGGGCCACATTTATCACTTTTGTGCGCCTAAGTGTGTACAAGTTCCTCTCTGCTTCTCCCAGAAGTAAGATAACACTCACAGCAGCACCCAGGTGTGTGACACCCTGCACCCAGTGACCTCCTCAGCAGGGGCTTCTCCTGGAGGGGATCCCCCAGTGCTGGTCTCCTGCTGCACCCCTGTAATTCTGCACAGTATCCCCTTCAGACACTGGTGATACTGTGCAGAATTACATGGGGGACACTTGTCTGTAGTATCTGCAACATTCTGCAAAGTTCTCTTCTCTCTTGCTGTGAGCTCAGGATTCTGCAGAATGTTTTGTAAATAGAAAGTGATGAACTGTAAATAGAGTCTGCAGCTCCTGTCTGCAGTGTATCTAATGTATCTATTATATGTTCTAGTTTCTGCAGTGTATCTAATGTATTTATTATATGTACTAGTGTCTGCAGTGTATGTAATGTCTGTATTATATGTTCTAGTGTCTGCAGTGTATCTAATGTCTGTATGGTCAGTTCTATTGTCTGCAGTGTATCTAATGTCTGTATGATTTGTACTAGTGTCTGCAGTGTCTGGTTAAACTTTCTGCTGTAGATGAGCTGCTCTGCTAAGGGGCTCAGTGCTTACTTCTCTGTTTACGCCACCTTCGGGCTGGAGTGTTTTTGCGCCCGTTTTTGCGCCCAGTTTAGAAGTTGCAAGTGATGAATATCATTAGGCGCAGCAAGACATCTGGATTGGTAAGATAGATGAGGGAAAGGTGGTTATTTTTGCTGCGCATCTAGTTTGCCGTTTAACCGCAAAAATGGCACAAAAACAGTGCGCCAGTATGAAAAGGCGCAAAAATAACAGAAAAAACTAGTGATACATGTGGCTCCAAGTGCCCAAACTGCATCCAAAAACCCACGTATTTATCATAAAGTGCAGACGTAGTAATTTAATCTATAACTTATTTCTCCCTGCTCAGCCACAGCTTTCAATTGTATTGGTGTCTTGAGGACACCAGCCGGATGAGATAAGTAGGGGAAATCCTGATTATCATTGTAGGATCCCTCCAGGATCCCGTTGAACTGGAAGAATCACAGGAGAGGAGCACCAATTATAATTCCGCCAGAACGAGACACCTCCTTTCAGGACTGGAGGAGGAGGCCTTGAGTTGCTCCACCTGTCTAGAAAACTTTTTGCTTGGGGTCATGGCCTGGCTGCCTACATAGATGTCTCTTCATAGGTCCAAGAATGGCTCTTGTGTACATGTGTATTGAGAGCAGGACAGATGTATGAGGATTTCATGGGTGAAGGTTCTTCTCAGTATAACATTTGGTGGGTAGTTCGACCCCCTAGAACAGTGATGGCGGACCTCTTAGAGACCAAGTGCCCAAAATGCAACCCAGACCCACTTATTTTTACTGCACAGTGCCAAAACAGCAATTCTAGTATTAAATTATTAAAATCTTCTTGCTCCGCACTATTCCACAGCTTTCAATGGTTCTGAGGACACCAATATCCGTGACAGAAGGTGGGAAAATTCAGATTGCAGGAGCTTCAATGGTCCCTATGATAATCTGACCATGTCCACACCTTCTCTTCCTGCAGTCTCAGGTAGACCCAGATTCTTCATGCCCTGGGCTATCTGGGCCTGTAGGACGATCTCTCAAGTCTTGCCTGGTAAATTCTGTGCTGGGGCAACAGCCTGAGTGCCCACTGAGAGGACTCGGAGTGCCACCTCTGGCACCCGTGCCATAGGTTCGCCACCACTGTATTATAGGGTGCTGGAAGGCTATGTACTACAGGGGCTGGCAGGCTATATACTGGGGGGGGGGGGATAATAAGGTGGAAGGTGACATTATACTTTGTGGGGACTGGGGGGGGGGGGTTGATAAAGATATAACTAAGTTGTTGTGGCTGGTAGATTCACATACAACAATGTAGTTACAGGGGCCCATAGCCAAATGTGTGTTATGGGGCCCCGAGCTGATCTGCACCCATGGATGTGAGTTACTTTATAATATGTAATAATGTTGGTCCTCACTACGATTGCTCCATATGACTGTTTGTACTCTGTAATGTAATATTATATTTGTATACGTCCCATATGATTTTTACAGCGCTACGGTATATGATGGCGCTATATAAATAAATATTATTATTATTGCTTGTGTTTGCCTTATATTAATAGCTGTAATTATGTTACTTCTTTTAATAACTATTATACACTTAGACTTGTTACTGTTTGTCTATATGATAAGAAATTGTCCTTCACCTTTGTTTCTTTATGGTTTTTCAATTGTGTAATTATAATAGTAGTAATAATATAGATATGTAATATCACGTTATCATTATTTACATTACAAAGACATAAGTGTTCATTGCCCTAGAGGCACCAGCCCACAGAGGCACCAGCCCAGAGAGGCACCAGCCCACAGAGGCATCAGCCCACAGAGGCACCAGCCCAGAGAGGCACCAGCCCACAGAGGCATCAGCCCACAGAGGCACCAGCCCAGAGAGGCACCAGCCCACAGAGGCACCAGCCCAGAGAGGCACCAGCCCACAGAGGCATCAGCCCAGAGAGGCATCAGCCCAGAGAGTCACCAGCCCCGAGAGTCACCAGCCCAGAGAGGCAATAGCCCAGAGAGGCATCAGCCCACAGAGGCAACAGCCCACAGAGGCATCAGCCCACAGAGGCAATAGCCCAGAGAGGCATTAGCCCAGAGAGGCACCAGCCCAGAAAGGCACCAGCCCAGAGAGGCATCAGCCCACAGAGGCATCAGCCCAGAGAGGCACTAGCCCAGAGAGGTAATAGCCCAAAGAGGCACTAGCCCACAGAGGCACTAGCCCACAGAGGTAATAGCCCACAGAGGCAGCAGCCCACAGAGGTAATAGCCCACAGAGGCACCAGCCCAGAGAGGCACTAGCCCACAGAGGCACCAGCCCACAGAGGCACCAGCCCAGAGAGGCACTAGCCCACAGAGGCACTAGCCCAGAGAGGCACTAGCCCACAGAGGCACCAGCCCACAGAGGCACTAGCCCACAGAGGCACTAGCCCAGAGAGGCACTAGCCCACAGAGGCACCAGCCCAGAAGCGCACCAGCCCAGAGAGGCACTAGCCCACAGAGGCACCAGCCCAGAGAGGCACTAGCCCAGAGAGGCACTAGCCCACAGAGGCACTAGCCCACAGAGGTAAGAGCCCAGAGAGGCATTTGCTCACAGAGGCACCAAGCCCACAGAGGCACCAAGCCCACAGAGGCACAAGCCCACAGAGGCACTGGCCCTTAGAGGCATCAACCCACAGAGGCACAGATTGTCAGTAGCCCAAAAAGGCAGAGCCAATAGAGTGTTAGAGGTCTAATAATTGTATTTGTTTTGCTTTTATTCTACTTTAATGTGTTTGTATAAATTGTAATATCTTAACCCTTTAGTCATATAGATAAAGATACATTTCTCAGTGTTGTGTTCTAGTTGCAGATGTATCTGTACATGGAGACAGAGCTCCGACTGCCTGAGAGCAACACAGATATCTGACCCAGGGTGAAGGTGGTAGATTGAAGGAACAATCCTGTGTCTCATATCAAGGGGTAAGATGGGCCACAAGAAGCAGGCGCTGCCGGCAGACTGGGAGAGTGTGTGACCCAAGATGGCGCTCAGAGCAGTAACAGCAGTAACATGGTGGAGTCAGCTGTAAGCTTTGTGAGAGCAGTCCCAGGGACATTCTCAGGGAAACAGACAGATTCTTCTCACACAGGGCGGAGTAGGGACTTTTCTGGATCCAGATACTCAGAATCGATGGTGGACAGCGGAAAGGAAGAGAGCACTGAGGCAGAGAGTCGTTATAGTCACTAACCTTTCCAGCCTGATGTAGTTCCACTTTGACAGCTCCTGTCAGTACTGAGGGACTGCCATGCAGAGTATAACAAGCCACCGGACTTCACCAAGGATTTTTTTTTTTTAAATTAACCTTTTTAGAAGCTGGAAATCAAGTAAGCCCTCCATCACCCGAGAGTGCTCCTCTGGACGATAGCCCTCCCGATTGACAAGAAGCGAGTTCCCTTAGAAATTTAGTTGTCTAGAATTTCATCTGCCTCGTATTCAACTTGAATAAAGGGTTGCTTGACGGGACATTTTTCCAACTCGCAGAAGAGCTGATTATCTCTTAGTCGGATCAGAACCTGCCAAGCATGACAGATCAAATGAGTAGACTACATCATGTTAGCTTTCCATGTGCAGGTGCATTACTGAGACTGAATGGCATAACCAAGTACCGGTAATGACTGTTGCAGGTGTTGAGGGCCATCTTGTATTTGTCTTCAAAATGGATTTGAATGAGGTTGAAGGAACATTGTAATTCCTGCTTAGTGAAAAGAGTGGTGCTGCAGATTGTTTTAGGTGCAGCGGGTCCTTATGTTTGATTTTTATTCAGCCTGTAATAGTCTTTTGAGGTAAGAGACCGCCATCCTTGTTTACCACAAAGAAGAATCCTACGCCTACTGGGGAGGAAATTGGTCAAAAGAATCCTCTTTGGAGAATGTCCATAATGTACTTGGCCATAGGTCCTTCCTCATGGAGTAGTTTTGCACTGAAGCAAGTTAATGGCATATTCCCAGGGATGATGGGGTAGAAACATCTTCGCAGCAGCATAGGAGTGATAGGGTGATAGGATTGATAGGGCTTTGTGGAATAACTTCACTAGTTTTAAAGACACAGAAAGTGGCCGGCTTGGTTGGTAACATATTTTTCAGACATGATAACAGACATCAAGGACCCCAAAAGAGTATTGCCACTTGGACCAGTTGAGGTGAGGAGCAAGCTTATTTTTCACAGAAGAAATACAAGTCAACAAGATTATTTGGAAGATGCGTTACTTATGGAAGGTACTGGATTTAGGGTTGAAGCCTAGCTCAAAGCTCAAGTCAGGGTCACTGTCAGGTCTGCGGAGTTGAGGTCATAATGACCAAGGCCTTGGAATGATGGGGTCAAGATAGAAGAGAGCAGGGATGCTGAAGCATTCAGAAAAGACCTGATACTCTGGAACCAGTTGATGTTCAGGAAGTGGTTTTATAGGCCATCAAGGTACGTCCTGTGACCTCAGAGGGAAGTTCCAGGAATTGCCAACGATGCTGTGAGCCGCTCTCCAGAAGAAGCTTCGGCCTGTAACCTGCATTCTCTAACAAAAGGGAGTTGCAATTGAAACCCTGCAATTTGGTCACCATAGGGAGCCAGAGGAATCAGTGCAGAATTGTGACTTAGTTGGAGGATTTCATAGGACAGTGGTGGCGAACCTATGGCACGTGTGCCAGAGGTGGCACTCAGAGCCTTTTCTATAGGCACCCAGGCCTTCACCCAACACTGAGTTTGTCAGATAGGACTCAAGGCTTCCTCCTGTGGTCCAATACAGCCCAGGACATGCCAAACTCAGCGCTATTTTAAAGCATCATCCTTGGCTCCCAGGACTACAGGAGGAGCGGGAAGGGCTGGATAGAGATGGATTGTCATTGGAGCTCTTGCTCTGGGTCCCCTGATTCTTTCTCTTCAGGGGACCCTGGAGGGAAGCTACAATCCAAATTTCTCTATCATCTTTCTATAGTATTGGTGAACTCAGGACACCAATACAATTGAAACCTGTAATACAGCAGGGATCAATAAGTTTCTGCTAAATTGTCATGTTGGCACTTTGCAACATATAAGTAGGTTTTGGTTGTAGCTTGGGCACAGTGGCATAACTACCGCCGTAGCAGCCGTAGCGGTTGCTACGGGGCTCGTGAGGTTCAGGGGCCCGGGGATGCACGCTCCCTGCAGTGCTTTGCCACGGCCTGGGGTAAGTGGTCCGGGGCTGCAGTGCCGGGTGCCTGCCGGATCCTGCCCCCGGGTCCCTCCCTCTCTGTGCATCTACACATCTCTCCTGGCCCACCTCCCCACCTCTTTCCGGGATCACCTGCCTGCTCATCTCCTTGACCCGCCCCCCAGCCACCTCTCTGACCCGCCCACTCATCTCCCTGACCTGCCCGCTCATCACCCTTCAGGGCGGCACAGTTGCTCTATCTTTTTGCGGTGTACGGCCCGGATCGGTGCCACACATGTGTGGCACCGTATCTGCGCTGCGCCGCTATTGCCGTCTATGGGGACGTACATGCGGCCGCAAATTTGCGGCCGCATGTACGTCCCCGCAGACGGCCATGTGAATGTGCCCTTAATGTGTATATGTGTATATATGTATATACTGTGTATAGATGTATGTACTGTGTATATATTGTATATATACTGTGTATATGTATATATTGTGTATATATGTATATACTGTGTATATGTGTATATATAGTGTATATATGTATATACTAGGGGTCATTTACTAAGGGCCCGATTCGCGTTTTTCCGTCGTGTTACCCAAATATTTCCGATTTGCGGCGATTTCCGATGTATTGCCCCGGGTTTTTGGCGCACGCGATCGGATTGTGGCGCATCGGCACTGGCATGCGCGCAACGGAAATCGGGGGGGCGTGGCCGAACGAAAACCCGACGTATTCGGAAAAACCGCCGCATTTAAAAAAGGGAATTGTGTCGCGGAGCTTGCGCTTACCTTCACTCAGCCGGCCTCGGTGTATTGAAGTGCGTTCAGATGCTTTTCAGCGCAGCAGCGCCACCTGGTGGACGGCGGAGGAACTACCTTAATAAATCCCGGCCGGACCCAAATCCAGCGCAGAGAACGCGCCGCTGGATCGCGAATGGGCCGGGTAAGTAAATCTGCCCCACTGTGTATATGTGTGTATATGTATATACTGTGTATATGTGTATATATTGTATATATACTGTGTATATGTGTATATATTGTATATATACTGTGTATACATACACACACATACATGTATGTACTGTGTATATGTGTATATATTGTATATATACTGTGTATATGTATATATTGTGTATATATGTATATACTGTGTATATGTGTATATATAGTGTATATATGTATATACTAGGGGTCATTTACTAAGGGCCCGATTCGCGTTTTTCCGTCGTGTTACCCAAATATTTCCGATTTGCGCCGATTTCCGATGTATTGCCCCGGGTTTTTGGCGCACGCGATCGGATTGTGGCGCATCGGCACTGGCATGCGCGCGACGGAAATGGGGGGGGGCGTGGCCGAACGAAAACCCGACGTATTCGGAAAAACCGCTGCATTTAAAAAAGGGAATTGTGTCGCGGAGCTTGCGCTTACCTTCACTCAGCCGGCCTCGGTGTATTGAAGTGCGTTCAGATGCTTTTCAGCGCAGCAGCGCCACCTGGTGGACGGCGGGGGAACTACCTTAATAAATCCCGGCCGGACCCAAATCCAGCGCAGAGAACGCGCCGCTGGATCGCGAATGGGCCGGGTAAGTAAATCTGCCCCACTGTGTATATGTGTGTATATGTATATACTGTGTATATGTGTATATACTGTGTATATGTGTATATATTGTATATATACTGTGTATATGTGTATATATTGTATATATACTGTGTATACATACACACACATACAGTCACCGGCCACTTCATTAGGTACACCATGCTAGCAACGGGTTGGACCCCCTTTTGCCTTCAGAACTGCCTCAATTCTTCGTGGCATAGATTCAACAAGGGGCTGGAAGCATTCCTCAGAGATTTTGGTCCATATTGACATGATGGCATCACACAGTTGCCGCAGATTTGTCGGCTGCACATCCATGATGCGAATCTCCCGTTCCACCACATCCCAAAGATGCTCTATTGGATTGAGATCCGGTGACTGTGGAGGCCATTTGAGTACAGTGAACTCATTGTCATGTTCAAGAAACCAGTCTGAGATGATTCCAGCTTTATGACATGGCGCATTATCCTGCTGAAAGTAGCCATCAGATGTTACAGGGTACATTGTGGTCATAAAGGGATGGACATGGTCAGCAACAATACTCAGGTAGGCTGCAATGATGCTCAATTGGTACCAAGGGGCCCAAAGAGTGACAAGAAAATATTCCCCACACCATGACACCACCACCACCAGCCTGAACCGTTGATACAAGGCAGGATGGATCCATGCTTTCATGTTGTTGACGCCAAATTCTGACCCATCCGAATGTCGCAGCAGAAATCGAGACTCATCAGACCAGGCAACGTTTTTCCAATCTTCTACTGTCCAATTTCGATGAGCTTGTGCAAATTGTAGCCTCAGTTTCCTGTTCTTAGCTGAAAGGAGTGGCACCCGATGTGGTCTTCTGCTGCTGTAGCCCATCTGCCTCAAAGTTTGACGTACTGTGCGTTCAGAGATGCTCTTCTGCCTACCTTGGTTGTAACGGGTGGCGATTTGAGTCACTGTTGCCTTTCTATCAGCTCGAACCAGTCTGCCCATTCTCCTCTGACCTCTGGCATCAACAAGGCATTTCCGCCCACAGAACTGCCGCTCACTGGATGTTTTTTCTTTTTCGGACCATTCTCTGTAAACCCTAGAGATGGTTGTGCGTGAAAATCCAACAACCATGCCACGTTCAAAGGCACTCAAATCACCTTTCTTCCCCATACTGATGCTCGGTTTGAACTGCAGGAGATTGTCTTGACCATGTCTACATGCCTAAATGCATGGTTGCCGCCATGTGATTGGCTGATTAGAAATTAAGTGTTAACGAGCAGTTGGACAGCAGTGTACCTAATAAAGTGGCCGGTGAGTATATATATATATGTAAATCCTATGTATATGTGTATATATGCATCTACTGTGTAGATGTATATACTGTGTATAAATGCATTGAAGCAAATACTGTATTTTTACATGCATATAATTATATTACCATATATATGTGCACATTTAAATATATGTGCATATATATATATGATGTGTGTTTTTGTATGTGGTAAGTATGCATGCTGTATATACTGAATGTGTGTGTATTTGCTGTATGTGTGTATATTCTGTATGTATGTGCAGCATGTGTGTATATGGTGTTTTTATCCTGCATGTATGAGTATATATGGTCAGTGTATACTGTATGTGTGTATGTATATATCTATATATATATATATATATGTGTGTGTATTGTAAATGTATTTTATGTATATAATGTGTATACTGTATGAGTTTGTATATACTCTGTGTATTAGTGTATATGAGTGCATAAATGTGTGTGTATAAATGTGTGTAATTGTATAAACATGTCTGTATAGGGGTACCTTCCCAAAAACATATGGGGGACGTATATCTGGCCGCAAATATGCTGCCGGATATACTTCCCCCATAGGCTTCTATACGCCGGGGCTCGGCACGGTGAGCACAACGACTACTCACTGTTTCGAGCAAAAGAGATAGAGCGTGCTCTATCTATGGCCGTAAGAACGACCATGCGGGTCTATTCTCTATGGAGAGGGGAGGGGTGAGCTGCGCTCACCTCTCCTCCTCTCCAGCGCGGCCGACGTGTGCCTGCCATATATATTTTAAGGGAAAGGGGGGCCCCATGCAGAAATCTGCTATGGGACGCAGCGTCTCCAAGTTACGCCCCTGCTTGGGCACTCTGTCTCCAAAAGGTTCGCCATCACTGTTATAGGAGAAGAGGAACGGGATGCTGAGCTCTTATAGGGTGTCTGGACACAGAGGACACAAGTCTACACTTGCTTTACATACACTTACTGGATAAGTGGGCAGCCTGAAGAGGATATGTTATGGCTAAGAAATGACGCCCAGAAGATAGTGGAGAGAAGTAGTCCTGTGAAGGGCTATAAGACGTGGAGGGAGCGCTACCTCAGGTGCAACAAGATGTTCACACTAAATATGTGATTATCGTCACAGTTATCTGTGGAAAGAGAGCTTAGGATCCCTATCCAACTGTGTACACCAGGCCGCCCACTAAATCCTATTGTAATAACATTTTTCTCTATAAAGATCGAGATATGATGATGTGACAGGCCCAGGGATAGCAAGATATTACTATAAATGGATTCATAATTAAAAACATATTTGTGTGAAGAAGACTTCTCCATATTACAATTACAAGTCTTGTTTTGTTAATGCATCTGTGTTCAGTACTTCCAGAGTGATTGGATTTGTTTCAAGCAGGTCACACTTCCAGAGCTTAGATGTCTGCCAGGATCTTCTGGACCTTCTGCACCATTTGTGATTGGCGCTGATGAAGGTTTTGTAGGCAAATGTTCATCTTACGGCTCACCCATGCCAGACGTTATGTGGAGCGTGCCTTTGGTTCCTATGTAGCAAATGGAGACGCTCCTTATCTCTCTTCAGATGGACCTGGACAATGTGAAGCTGGTAGTCCAAGTTGTGTTATCATATAGATGTAACTTCATAATGTCCAGATCCGACAGTGCAGCAGATGGTGACCTGGAGAAATTCGCCAACATCTTCAACCTCTCTACAACCGGACTTATGGATGACCTGGAGCAGAGGATCAGTACTCCTCCTACTTTGTGTCCCCAGAGAGGGCTGTATCTTGGCAACCGGATTGGTTCTGGACTCTTTAGTTAGTTTAGAGTTTTTTGTTCTTCTTGGTAGTAGTTTAGGGACTCGCAAGCTGATGAGGACCCGTGACGTGGTTGCGAGCTTACGCTTTTCAGGCTCTAATTTTATTTTTATGTTTGTTTAAAGTCAAGAAATTTAGAGCCTGAAAATTAACTAATACCTATTGAAGATTGATCAATGTAAACAAATAATTAGACAAATAGCTAGATATAGCCGATGCCACCTACCAGCATGTCCTGCTACACTCCTTTGCTCACCCCTCGTTCTCCCATTCCGATGCCAGAATTCTATAAAAATCCTGCTTTCGGGAGCGCCACGATGTGTGTGCGTCTATGCAAAGGATGTGCACAACTCCGGCTTTAGGATGAGATGTGGAGGTGAGGAAAGAAAAGCATCGAGGGGAAACCTGATAGGCGGATCGGCTGAAGAGTAGTCGCTTTGTTCACCTCCGTCTCTCATCCCGCAGCTGGGTATAATTTGCATAAGTAAATCTGATGTACTGTAGATTAATTAGAATAGACGGGATGCATGGGATAAGGAAAATAGAATCATCTCACATCACACTACTTATTAGGTAGGTGGGTTTTCTTTATTATAGCATCAGGATTTTGTTTATGATGCCAGATAGGTGTAATCCACTGTTAAAGTTACATGGCCATGCAACTGTGCCATCCACCACATGCTACAGTTCGACTGTCATAATTATTGGCTTATATTTGGCAGACAACCCATCATGGTCCATGAGAAGGTCATCTTCTTATCTGAATGGACTTTATTGAGATATTGGAGTATTATATATATTTTGATAAACCATTGAAGCAAGTCTTATTTTATTTCAGAAATGACTAGAGCAGGCGACAATAGCAAACTTATATGTCATTAAGCTATGTATTGATGTTGCTCCTTCTTTCTCCTGTAGTGAGCAGTGTGAAAACCTTCTGAGGTCCATCCACTTCAGAGAGGTAAGGAGGCCAATAAAAAGCTCTGTCCATATTTTTTTTTTTCATAACTAGTGTTAAAGATATTACACTGGACTCAGACGTCCATTTTACATATTGTCGGACATTTTAACCTCTTACGCTCAGCGTCCGATATATCGGACGCTGAGCGCAGTACTTAGCGCTCACGTCCGAATATCGGACTCTGAGGCTGCATGCGGTTCAGCTCAAGATCTGAGCCGAACCGGCATCGGGAAAGACGGGGTGCGGCTGTGACTGATAGCCGGCACCCCAGTGTAACAACCCGCGATCGGAGTGTCTCTTCGCGGGTGCTTAACCCGTTAAATGCCGCGGTCAGCGCGACCGCGGCATCTAACATGTATCTGGGGGGTCTTTCCCCCACGATCGGCCCCCCCGAACCGTTTTCGGGGCGCCGATCGTTGCTATAGTAACTCTGGGGTCCGATCTGGACCCCAGAGTTACCTGCAAGAATTGCCGTAAGATGGCGTCTGTGACGTATCTTACTGCACAGTTGCCAGCCTATGCAAGTGTATAGGCTGACACTGATAATACTCTGCAATATCAGTATTGCAGAATATTCATGAGAAAGCAATCAGATGATTGCTTCTTCATGTTCCCATGGTAATTAAAAGTGCAAAAAATAAAAAAAAAAAGTTATTCAATAAAAAAAATAAAAGTCATAAATCACTAAAAGCCCCAAACCCCAAAAACAATAAAGGACATATAACTCAAAAAAAAAGTCTAAATCATAAGACAAACCCCACAATATTAGTATCACCGGTCCGTAAACAACCCGTGAATAAAAGTAAATCATTATGAACCGCACGATAACGCCGTAAAAAAACTGTTATAAACCCTCAAAAATTATGATTTTTACCTTTTCAATCCCACAAAAAATGCTATAAATGTGATCAAAAAACCATATGTACTGCGACATGATACTGGTGCAAAGTACAAACATTGTCCCGCACAAAAAACAAGCCATCAACAGCTCCGTAGCCCCCAAAAAGATAACAATGTTATGCCACTTGGAGGAACGGCAATACAAAAATGATAGATTCCCCACATTAGGGTTTGTTGACAAATTAGAAAACGTAAGAAAATATAGTCATGTCTGGTGTCCCCCGTAATGTGTATACAACCCATAGATACAGATAACATGACTTATAGGCATACGGTGAAACCAAAAAAAAAAAAGAAGTTAAAAAATCCAGTACGAATTGATGCTTTTCTACTCTGTCCTCAAAAAAGTTCCTAAATTTGCAAAAATAGGTGATACAAACCCCAAAATGGTAATTGGAAAAAAGCATTATCCGCAAAAAAAATGGCGTCACAGTGCACCAATAACGAAAAAGCGAAAATTTTTTTAGCCTTCAAAAGGGGCCAATAAGGAAAACTAAAATCCTGTAGCTGCAGCGCCCTCCTTCCCTTCTGCACCTCGCTGTGCCCCCATAACACAAGTCACAGCACATTGGGGCTCTTTGTAATCAGGAGAAATTGCAGAACAAATTGATGGTGGGTTTCTCTTTTATCTTTGGAAATGTGTAAATTTAGGGCTAATATGAACGTATAAGGGAACAATATGACCATCTAAATTCACACTCCATTTGAATTCAATTACTATGAAATCTCAAGGGGTTAAACATATCTGTAAAAGCTGTTTCTTATAGTTGAGGGTGCAGATTTGAAAATGGTTGGTTATATGGGGGTTTTGATGCTAATATGTAAAATTTCATTTAAATCAAAACTGTATTTATCCCCAAATAGTCATTCTGAAAATCCGAGAAAAGCGATATTCTATTTGCCAAGCGCGTGACATCAAAATAAATTATCCAAACATTTCAGAAATTATGAAAATGTAAAGTAGACAAATGGGAAATGTTTCAGCAACTTATTTAGGTGGTAAATCGATCTGCTGAAAACGCAATGATTTTGAATTCGAAAATGGCAAATTTTTCCAAAAATTTATCATATTTCTTTTTTTTTGTAAATAAACGCAAAACTTATCTGCCAAAATTTACCACTAAAATGAAGTACAACATGTGGGGAAAAAACAATCTCAGAATCGCTTTGATAAGTAACAGTGTTCAAAAGTTATAACCATATAAAGCGAAGCAAGTCAGAATCCAAAAAATCGGGCTGAGGCTTAAGCTACAAAATGGCTGCGTCCTTAAGGGGTTAAAGACTCAGCATTATTTCACATAACTTTGTGTACTGATAACTGAAGTTTGGGTGGTGTTTGTCCCTCAGCACACAAAGACTTAGTGCTCGCTAGCACCACCTAGAGGAAGGTATCCAGGTGAACATCTGGACATTTGGTTTATGTGAAGACAGCCAATGGTTCTACATTCCTTTGTGTGCTTACATCCCTCAGCACACAAAGACTTAGTGCTCGCTAGCACCACCTAGAGGAAGGTATCCAGGTGAACATCTGGACATTTTGTTTATGTGAAGACAGCCAATGGTTCTACATTCCTTTGTGTGCTTACATCCAATGTGTGTTACATTTCCAGGGTCAAACCACCCAATAGTATTGCCGGCTTGTGTACTTGCACGCCCCTTTCAGAGTGTGTTATGACTTTCCAGATAAGAGTTTCAGTGCCAAAGAGAATAACCAGGACAGTGTGTCTTTCCTGGTTTACTCCATTCCAAGCTGGAATACAAAGACTCTATAATTTGAAAGTCACCTTTACAATGTTAGGGGTTTGAGCCACAGATAAAAATCTCTAAGACTCTTTAAATCAATCCATCAGCTTTAAAACATGAACTATGAATTATAATAAATATAGAAAGAGTAAAATAAACTTACTCAAAGTTTGTAAATGAGAGCTTGACATAATAACCTACAAAAGTCTGAATTTCCCATCTGCAAAGAGCATTAGCAGGATACGAATTGGGATAGAAAGGACTGGTAATGACCCCAGAAGACTGAGTAATGCGACCGCCACAATTAGTGAAACTATCTGGAATAGTCAGAATAAAAATTTATGTGAAGACAGCCAATGGTTCTACATTCCTTTGTGTGCTTACATCCAATAGTGTTACATTTCCTGGGTGAGAACACCCAATTATAGTTGCTGCTTTCTTACTTACACGCCTTATGTAAAGTACCTTATGGTTTTCTATAAATGTGTCAGTCCCACAATAAAGTAACAGTCTTGTCTTGAGCAGAAAGGACAATGTGTCTTTCCTGGTTTACTCCATTCCAAGCTGGAATACAAAGACTCTATAATTTGAAAGTCACCTTTACAATGATTAGGGGTTTGAGCCCCAGATAAAAATCTATAAGACTAGAGAATATTTCCCTCTAGGATTCAACTTTCTGAAAGATTAGATTATCCAAGGACTACCTGTAAAGAGTTAAGTCATTAGACACATTATCAGGCTCCTTTGTCTCTGAACCACAAGTGAATTATAATAAAGGTGACTTGAGCAGTAGCCCAAGCCTTCTAAGTGGTCCATGGCCACCCAAACCACCCACCAAATTGTATTCCTTCTAAGTGGTCCATGGCCACCCAAACCACCCACCAAATTGTATTGAAGAATTCCTTGTACATCTGTTTCTTCTCTCAATACACATGTACACAAGAGCCATTACAGGACTTTTTGAATGTCCCCCAGACTATCCTGTATATATGGGCACAGTACTACTACTCCTATCCTATATATATGGGCACAGCACAGTACTACTACTCCTATCCTGTATATATGGGCACAGCACAGTACTACTACTCCTATCCTGTATATATGGACACAGCACAGTACTACTCCTCCTATCCTGTATATATGGGCACAGCACAGTACTACTACTCCTATTCTGTATATATGGGCACAATAAAACTACTCTTAACCTGTATATATGGGCATTGCACAGTACTATTACACCTATCGTGCACATATGGGCAAGCAGAGTACTACTTATTGTATCCTGTTGATGGCTGAAGTCATTCTGCTATACTGTAGAAATTCAGTCCCCACAGTCACGGCAGCCGCCAAACTGTGAATCCGCATAACAGAGCTGTAACTGTACCATTTGCCAACTCGGAGGGGGCTGAGTTGACATATTCCTTGGATAATCCGTTGGAGTTATCTTTTTTTTTTACATATTTAAATTTATTAAAATTTTTATAACATTAAAAGAATCAGAGGGGGAGGGAAGGGAGGTAAAACAATGTGAAAGGAATCATGGATACCAAGTAGTGTCCAATATGGGGGGTTTACAAATAAGAGTAACAACAAATTTCAGTTTGAAGAGAAGATACAAAGCAACAATAAAAACAATAATACCATAAGTTGTCGCACAGTGTTACTGTGGTTATCCAGAATATCCTTATTTGCCTAACGTTCTTAATCAGTTACCTAGAGTAATTTCCAGATTAAATGGCGAACCAGAAAAGATAAGTAGAGAATCGGGGAGAGTGGGGAGGAGAGGATAGAAAGAAAAAGAGAGAGAAATAAGGGAAGGAGAAAGAAGGTTGAAAGATTGAGGAAGGAATGGGAGGAGGAAAAAAGGGCCGTGCCTCCCCTCTACCTGGTGTTCAGTGCTCCATAATTTCACCATCTTGTGGCCGTACCGGGATTGTACTAGTCAATTCCAAATAGCGAGGAGATGTCATAAAGGTCATCCAATGGAACCAAGTCTTCTGAGAGCGGGCTGCTCTCTTGGGGTCGGTATTCAGGAGGCTCTCCATCCGCCGCAGCTCCCCAACACGGCCCAACCACTGATGCAAGGAGGGTGGATCAGTAGAGCGCCAGCAAGCTGGGATGCAAGCCTTTGCTGCATTAAGGAGATAGCACAGCAGGGACTTTCTGTAGGTGGCAAGGGAAATCTCGTGGTGGTGGAGCAAAACCCAAGTGGGGTCATCCCGCAACTCTCTGCCTGTCAACTCGCAAATCACCTCCAGCACCGCCGTCCAATACGAAGCAAGAGAGGGGCCTTTTTGCTGTAATTTCAGTTTTATTTGTTCATATCAAAATTGTAAAAATTGCTCTGGCCCATAACACTTCAACATTTCCAGAAACACCTGACAGGGAAAGGGTTAAAGGAAATCTACCATCAAAATTCATCATGATAAACAAGGGACACTTATTCATAGGTCCAGGCACTGTGACTCTGGTAATCTTCTTATATTATCTATGGCCTCCTTCCTACTAAAATCAAGTTTTTTAATTATGCCGGGGTGTTACCATAGCTCCTCTGTGCTGCAGCTTCACAGTCTGTTACACTGTCTCACCCTTCCTCCTACTTCCTCAGCTCTTCCCCCTCCATCACTCAAGCAGGGAAAGTTTCTGCACATAGTGGGGGAGGGAAGTGCTCCTGCACAGTGTAAAAGCTAGAACGCAGGAGCCCTTCAAGTTCATAAACATAATTTTAAAAGTTGATTTTACAAGGAAGGAGGCCGTAGATAATACAAAATAAATATTAAATATAAGAAGATTACCACAGTCACAGTGTCTGGATCTATGAGTAATGTACCTGGTTTATCATGATGGATTTTGATGGTAGATTTCCATTAAAGAAAATCTACCACTTGATGCATTATGAAGCAAACATACCTGTAGCTACACTGATGCAGAATCCTATCTTGTTTAATCCCTTTTGCTAAAAAAAAACTATTATACATTTAAGGACTTTGGAAAAACTGCCTACCTACATAAACACAGGGAGCTTCCTGAAAAGTGAAGACAGGACTAATCAACCTGCAGCAATTGATTACTTCTGCCTTCAGGCATAACCCAATGATAATTCTCTGAGCAAGCGCAGGACCCAGGCACAGGAGTGACCGAGCGCCATTATCTTAATTTTAAAATAGCTTTTTTCAGCAAAACCACTCAGTACAAGGATTAAACAAGGAATGTTTCTGCATCAGTGTAGCTACAGCATTCTCAAGGTATGTTTGCTTCATAATGCATCAAATTAAATGGTAGGTTTCCTTTAACCTTTTTACAGGTAGTTAAAAAACATAATATAAGAAATGTAACAATGAAGTAACTTTTCAATGTAATGGGGTTTTTTCTGTGCCACCATCTCCCCATGGATTCTGCTAGGAATGAAGGATATGCAGGTCACCAGCCGCAACAAAAAAGCAGGACACGGCGGTTTAGACACAGAATTTGACAAGGATTTTTCTGTAAAAAAATTCTCTTTAATAATTAAAAAAATGGGGCTCATTTACTAAGGGTTCGCAGGGGTCGGCAGGTTTACCCACGATTTCCGGGTTTCGCTGCATTTAACAGGTTTTTTTGGTGATCGCGATCGGATTTTGCCACAATTGCGACGCAAATAGGGGGGCGTGGCCGTTGGACAACCCGACAGATTCGGACTACACGCGCTGGATTTAAAATTCATATTGTGCCGCAAGACATGCACTTACGACCACCGGGAAGAAGTAGGTGAACTCCGGCGGATCTGAGGGGGGAAGGACACATGCAGGAAAGCGGGAGCGAGAGCTATGTGAATCGTGGCAGATCCGAATCCTCGTCGGACAACGCACTTCGGGGGTCGCGACTGGACGGGTAAGTAAATGTGCCCCAAGTATCGTTGTCACTACACAACGTGGAAGAACCAATTCTTTTTTAGGCTGCATAAATATGAGTGCAGATGATGAGTGCACTCATACAGGCGACCTGTATCTGGTTAGAAGCCGTTCACTGAATTTGTGTCGCAAGCCGTTACATGTACCGAAGAAGAAGGTAAACTCTGTCGACTGAGCGGAGGAGGAAGAGACACATGCAGAATTCGGGGCACGATCTTAGTGATGATCGTCGGACAATGCACTTTCGTGAACACGAGGACCGGGTAAGTAAATGTGCCCCAATATTTAATTACAAGTAAAAACAAGACCTTCGAGAAGGTTAAAAACTAAAATGAGTGGACAAATTAGACAAAGATTTATCTGATAATCCTAAGTCTTTCATTGACTAGTAGTGGCAGAAAGTATATAATCAATAAAGGAGCTTAGGGAACTATAATGGGCAATGTGTATTGATCTATGTAACCTTGTTAAGACATGTATTGTTTTGATTAACGTTCATACCATGAATGTAGACATAGCAACGCTTACACATGTATTGATGTCCTACATGCGCTGGTGTATGTTACTTGTTATTTTTTACTATGTTACAATAAAAAGAAAGATCAAGAAAACTAAAATGAACAATTATGGAGAAGAAATTATGGAGTTAAACCTATTGCAGTCATGCAAGAGATCTATGACCTGGAAAATAATCTATTTTCGGAAATGATAAAACCTGAAATCTAAACATAAATCAAAAGCATAAATAAATGTTATTATTCTGGAGTGCACAGTTACAGGAGTTCTACGAGTGTGCATGTGTCCCCTATGCACAATATAGAGAATAAGGCCGGCGCCACACGTAGCGCTTTGTTGCGCTTGCAAACGCAGACAAAGTCGCGCCCCCAGGGGCGGGCCTCGGCCCGATCGCATCGGCGTTTCTATGCGATCGGGCCGAGGCCCGCCCCGGTGGCGCGACTTGTCTGTGTTGCGTTTGCAAGCACAGACAAAGCGCTACGTGTGGCGCCGGCCTAAGTAGCTGATCAGTCAGAGTCCACGGCCGGGAATCCCACGATTACCAGAATAGGGGTCCCGTTCACTCTAATTGATGGCAGCAAGAGTTGAGAATGCATCCTGCCGCTCCATTCTAATATGGGAGAGTCAGAAATCGCTAAACACAACGGGGCACATTTACTTACCCATCCCGTCGCAATCCCCGAGGTGCGTTGACCGCCGAGGATTCTGAGCTGCTGCGATTCACTAAGATCGTGCGTCCCATTTTCCTGCATGTGTCGCTTTCCCCGCTGAGGTCCGCCGAGTTCACCTTCTTCTTCCCGGGTGTATGTAAGGGCATGGCTTGCGACACAATTTTTGAATGTAAAATCCCGTGCGCAATTGCTCCAAAATCCAAACGCGTGCAACAAAGCCCTTCTAAATGCTGCACACATCGAAAATCGTCGAATATTACGACGATAGTGCGGCCGTGGACCCTTAGTAAATGAGCCCCACATGTGGCAATCTCACAGACAACTAAGGGGACAGGGGAGACCGCCGAGCACTGTGCTCAGTGATTTCTGCACCCCTATTTTAGAATGGAGCTGCAGAACGTCTGCTCAACCACGGATAAACCCAATGGTGAGAGAGAGACCCCCATTCTATGGATTGTTTATAGATCAGGGGGGTTACAGCAGTCGGACCTCACCAATTGGTTTGTCATGACAATAAATTTGGCTTAATATATCAGACCTCAAACCAGAGAATGAGCCGTAACAATTATATCTGTGGTGGATTTAGGGTGGATGGTATTATGTATCTTATTCTAGACTGTGATATAATATAAGCTACAGAATCCAAAAGATCCAATATTATTTTAGGGTTTTTCCTTTGGATAGGTCATCAATATCAGGTGATGGGAGACCAACAGTCCCACCAGTGTCGAGATATGAGATGTTCTCTACCTCTGATCTCTTAGTTTAGGAAGCTCTGACCTCCTGATCAGAGAGGAAAATGTGTCAACATTCAGTAATACAGGACACAAGTGACTTTACCCATTGGAGCAAACCTGGTCAGGTGCAACTATCAGCTAGACACAGATTCCTGATATTATCATGTGGAAAGGTTTGGAGCTGACTGCAATGTTTCTTTATATCCTGATTCTTTACAGACCCGGATATTACTGGGATTAACTCTATCCTGATTCCAGGCTGCCATAAGAGTAATGCAGGTCCAGGCAAACACACTGGTTGGCGGCCACTTACCTGTCGCTACATGGGTGTGAAAAGTCAATTTCAACGCCCATGAGTATTCTGTCTCCTGTCATCTTAGACCATGTGAACAAATGGAGCAACCAGAGGTGCAAAGCTTTATAGAAGTAAAAAACTGGAGGCTGCACAGATGGAAACAGATGCTACGGATGGCAGCTCTAACCCTTAGAATTCCCTATTCTTATCATGATTAATCCATTGTTCATGAAAATTACATAAAACTAAACATTGTGCCACAGCGCACATTTCTCTCTGGGCTCGCACCACAGTCTCCGAGGATAAAGTTGGGTCCCCTGTTCTACCAATTGCCTCACCACAAGAGTGACAGCACAAGCTCTCAACCCCCAAAAATGTCATCAGGATAAGGAATAGTGGACCCATTGTACCACCCGGATGATGATGTAAGCCGACACCTGGGAGTCTAAGTGGTACCCACATTTTCACTAGAGCCCACCCCAAAGAGGGTTGGATTTGCGCGGCGTGGAACCACTAGGTCGCTCCACAGGCACAACTTGTCCGCGCAGGGTGGCAGCCAAGGTGAAGTCGTAGAGCCGAATCATAGTAGGGGACAGGCAGCACCGGATCGTAGTCAGTAGCGGAGCAGAATGTCAGGGCTGGCAGCAGAGCGTAGTAAGGAACGGAATAAGAGGACACAACAGGAATTCAGCAGACAGTCACTAGGCACAGGGACACAGCTTTTCTCAGGGACAGGCACAAAGATCCAGCGGGGCATAATGGAAGAGGCTGGCATTTATTGGATTGCCAGGGGGCCAATGCCAATTAGCGACGCCTGGCCCTTTAAATCTTGAGAAGCTGGCGCATGCACGCATCCCAGTCATCTAGGGATTGGGGGATACCGCTGGAATTGGGACAGGTCAGTGAGCCTGCCGCAGTAAGGGGGGCAGAGAGGCATGTGGTTGCGCTTTTGACCCGAGAGGAGGGTCGCAGGAGCACCTGTGACACATGAGAGGAAACTGATCTTACTTAGAATTCCAATAATGCTCTAAAGTTTGACTATACATGTCATTTCCTAAAGGAGAATCAGCAGTCAGAGATGGCGGTTTTCTCTTGGCTTCTGTGACTCCATTAAAACTGCTTCCACCCTCAAACTCTCTCAGCTGCCAACACAAAATGGCTACTTTTTAGGATAAAGTTTTACTACTTGCTCTTCGTTCTGGGCCAAAATCAGTGATCAACTATTCAATGGAGTAACAAAAAACACCCAGTCTCTTCTCCCACTTTCTTAAGGGACTGGCCAGGATCAATTATTGTTTAAATAGCCTCAGGTTATAGAAAAGAACAACAAAAGAGCTAATTCTTCAAAGGGAAACCAGAGCGCTGTTTTATCAGGGACAGGTTGCTATAGACAAAGTACTGTATATGCCAAATGTTTTAGAAATAATCTTAATAACTTACCTGGCTCCCTGCCAGATGCCGCTGCCAAGAGGAGGGCGGAAAATTTCATATGACATTTTCCATCTGCACTGTAATATATTCACTGCTCTGCTTGTCACTCTGGCTCCAGTCCCTCTCTCCCCCTCCCACATCTCTCATCCTCCTTGCACTGATCTGAGATACCAGGAAAGCAGTGAAATATTACAGGCAGATGGAAGTTGTTTGACATTTTCCTCTCTGGGATTCAACTGCGGCATCGGGCAGGGAGCCAGGTAAAGTTTCACATTCATTTCAAAACACAATATTACCACAGACATTTTATTAAACATTTTTGGCATATAAAGGGGCGCATTTACTAAGAAATGTGCAAATGCACTATATGCAGTTTGCCTGTGTAGTGTGAAGGGAGCGTCAGATTCAGGATTTTGGCGCACATTCTTCATGAATCTGGCACCCCCTGCGCTGCTCCAGCAAAGTGCACTCTTTTTTTTTGCTGCACCTGTACATAGGGTATGCAACACAAATCTTAGGACTTTGTATGTTAAATGTGTGCACGTCCGACTGGGCACCAGAACGCCCCTAATTGTGCGATAATGCCTAGTGCAGCCGAGAACAAAACAGTCATGCGACACAATTGTGGTGCGACACTTCTTAAATACCTGTGCAAGCAGTTTGCACTTAAAAGAACGTGCAAAGTCCGACAGAGAACTGGCGCATTCCTTAGTGACGGTGCCCACTGTTTCTGTCTTTTCTTGTCCCTGATTAAGTCTGGAAATAGGTGTCTAGTGTTTTTGTTTTTTTTTTAATGGTATTGGGCTTGATTTATCTTAGCGGTTGATATATGAGGCATGTGAGTCCGTCAGTTTTTTTACGACATTTTACCACAAGTGAGCCAAAAAATTTTAGGCCGTCCACATCTGCATTTTTAAGATGCATCAGACACAACGTGTAAAACTCTGTTGCAGCAAACTTTGCAAAGCAAGTGTAAAGTCACACATTTTGGCACAATTATGCTAAAAAGTCACAGCAGAAAAGAGAGAAACCTGATAACTTCCTCGTTCTTTTTTTATATAGACACAGATAGACTGCAAGAGTAACACACTGATAGAGGTCGAGGCTGTGCTGATCTCCAGGAGTCATAAACCTCTCATCCGCCATGGCACAAGTGCACATTGTCTGCCAATGTATGTCAAACAAGTTTTGTGCTAGACTGCAAAGTGGACATAAAAAAAATGCCACTGATGAAGCACAGCAATGGCGCCCCTGGAATCCTTCAGTAAGAGCCAGTAGTGGGGTATGAAGTAAGTATATCAGATACTACCAAGTTATTAGTCATGGTGCAGTTCCTTGTGATTTTCATTCATACACAACAGTTGTGAGAATATTAGGGGGTTTCACATAGATCAGACCCCCGTTTTATGAGATATAAGAGTGACTGATATAGAGAAGTACAGTTTGGCCCATAGGTGCTACAAGTGGTGTATTAAAAATATGTTAAACCTTAAACTTGCTCAGTGTTATTCTATTGTCACCCATGGTATAAGGCAGGGAAAGATTCTGGATAGTAAAGATTTACCAACCAATCACCTTCATGACATCTGCTCTGACAGCGACACCGCTGGTGACTACCCGGCACTGCACATCACTATACACCGCAACTACCAAGTACATTGGAGTGTGAGTTATTCTTCCTTTTCTCAATTTTATTAATATTATACTATGCAGAGGAATACTTGTAGCTGCTAGGCCCCAGTGCAGAACTCTGTATCATGCCCCATAACTATAATGTATATTAATATAAAATAAAAGTCTCTATACAAAAAACATGGCTTCTTTCTTCCAAAACAGCGCGCACCTGACCAGGGCTTGTGTCGGTATTGCAGTCATCTGTACAGAGATTAATGCAGTTTAGATGTAATACCAACACACTAGCCATGGTCAGGGGTGAGGAGCTGTTTTTGGAAGACATCAGCAATGTTTTTCACCCTCCATACAAGAGACGCACTATGGGGCAGATGTATCTCTAGTCTCCATTCTACTTTTGATGGAGTGTATCTGCACATTATATTTTGCACAAATGAATTAGGTGCAAAGGAGGAAAACCAGTCCAGTCACAAGCTTCAGAGAACACATTGAAAAGTCACAAAATAACGTGCAAATTCCAAAAAAAAGGAGAAAAAAAAAGATACATCTTTACCCATACACCCCATTCAAAGTAGGTGGGGGTTGAAGTGTATGTCATTGAAAACTGTGGCAATTGAGGTTTTTTCTTCATAGATATATAGGGGGGCATTATTACTTTTGGTGCTAGAATTATTTTTGGGCATCTTTTGTCGGTTTCAGTTATGATTTGCCCTGTGATTTTATATTGTGAGGTACGGCCATAATGTATTTGGCGCATTGTAAGATAAACTAATGAGCAGCAATAAATGACAAACCATGATCATGAAAGGATTTAGAAGTTTATTAGACTTGCTTTTTGTTGGTTATTTATGCGCCAAAAAAAGTTGGGAAACTGGAAGGGCAGGAAAAGTGTCAGGATTGAAGAGCTGCTCCAACTTGGTAAAATAATAGTTTTGAGTGTTCGACAAAGAAGCTGAATTGAGGCGCCAATATAAAGTAAATGTTAGCACACAAGGCGCTGCAAGAAAAAAAAATAAGCCAATAATAAATGCCCCCCAATTAGTCTATATTCCAAATATTCCAAACTGAACACAAAAGTCTGGTTGCCTTAAAATACAAATACTGTATTATTTGTGTATCTTTAAAATAGTGCATTACTGGTAACATAATAGTATCAGGACTAATAGCCTGGTCTATCCTCCAGAAAATGAGAGGATAAACTAATTACTAGAAAAAAACCTGGACCACACATCAAAATCATTAAGAGGACAATTCTCACCTGGTAACCACCCCCATGCCAACCCCCCCAAAAGCAGTAAAATATTTTACCATTATTCATGGTAATGAAGATTCAATTTTCCAATCAGTTTCCCATAGAGTTTGGAAAAAGGGACGAGTTCCTTCCATAATGCCTGTTCTGGAAAATGGAAAAAAAACCTTACTGCAGCATCAATTTGACCGATGAAACGTGTTGTGTTTGCACTTATATGGGAACTGATGGTAAACAGAGGTTTCCTTTACATCAGTTTTTGGTTTCTGTTATCTTTCTTTATTAGGGAAAGGGATATTGGAAACTCAGTGGTTTGTACCCAAGCTTAGGCCCATTTCATACAAAAGGTGAGGGCCGATTTCGTTCAAATAGCGCTATGGTGCCTGGCCGTGGTACAGAGAGCTCACACTTGTGTCACTGTACTGTACCATCCACAGGAAAAAGATCTTTTCCCAATAAGTAGGGGAGGCACCATGCCTCAATATGGAGAGCGCAGCTCATCCCTCCTCTAGCGCGAGCTGTATGCTCTCCAACGGCTATGGCCCGTTCGACATGCATCTAGTGCGTGTGAAGTAGTACACATTACACTGACAAGTGAAGTCTGACAACTCTGTGGTAGTTGCAGTATTATTTATGCCTCTTAATTTACGACTTTGTGTTTCTGCAGTAAGTCACTAAAAGAGGGAACTTTTTTTATTAGTTCCAGGGAAGCATTGTAAGGGTTTAATAATCTGACTTGCTGATAAGGAACACAACAGGGAGAAGCAATCTGAGTAATTACTGAACCCCATGTGGCTTTTATAGAATTAATTTGTCTGTCCAGTAAACCCTTTCCCCAGCAACAGTGAATGTGTCTGCCAGTAATACCCCAGAGAACTTTAGTGCCGTTTAGCTGTCTGTTCTGCGTTCCCTCCTCTGTCTATCTGGGGGTTGGAGGAGGCAGATACATGATTGACAAGGAGGCAGAAGGTGTGGAGGACACATTGCACACAAGTAAAATCTGCATCAGCTCAGCCGCGGTGGCATGAAGTCGCTCCATTCTTCTCGCCAGCCGGTATATGTCCTGCCTCCATTAGCTCCACCTCCAAAGAACCTTCTGATGCCGTTCAATGCCCAGTGTCAGAAGGGAGGAAGCACTGCCCTGCTCTTCTCAGGTGTCAGAATGCGCTGCGATCAGCGCTGTTTTGAGCAAAACATCGGCTTTAACTACTAACCTTTAAAATGGCCCTTCTGATCCAACAGGGGGCGGCCCCCCCGAAGCAGTCTTCTCAACTGGCCTCATGGACAGTGCTCCTCTGCATATAATCATGAAAACTAGAGTGGACAGCATTGGAAGGTGGGGAGTTTTAGGTAGGTTTTACTGAGTGTCGGGACCGTTATTATTGTGCAATAACCTAATTGTTATTTGTGATAGAGAAGAACTAAATGTATTTTTTTTATATAATCGCAACATGGGGGGATGCTATTTTGTCACTAATGATGGTCAGTTAACAAAACTTTAAAAACTTCACAAAAATACTAAATGACGAGCACTGAAACAAATGTTCCTCTTGGTATATTAAATTCAATACCACCGTGCAGTGTTCAGCTCCACCCCTTGAAAACACCCTAACACCCTTGGGGGGGGGGGGGGAAATGCGGTCCTATTCCACTTTGAGAGTAAATGGAGCATATCCTCTGTGCGCAAAAGATTATGAAATGGCTTTGGGATCGGTTGAATACAGTTTTTGTTTTGCACTCTGCCCCGGAACCCTATAGATTTTCCAGGATCTTGGGGGAAAAACCTTAGAGCTTCAAGCACATTATTCCTTTCTCTATCCATTCACACCAGGCCCCTCATAGTACACCGCGATGCACTGTGATGTGCAGTGATAGGGAGGGCCCAGGAGATAACAACCCCTGTAATAGGATTGAGTAAGTAAATATCACCATGAAATGTGATTACAGGGACGTGTGTCAGTTTCAATATCAATGATAAAAAGTATAAATACAGCAGTCCCCGGGTTACATACAAGATAGGTTTCCATAGGTTGTTCTTAAGTTTGAATTGTATGCAAGTCAAAACTGTATATTTTAATTGTAGTCCAGACAAAAAAAAATTTTTTTGTCCCAGTGACCAATGGAGTTTCAAAAATTATTTGCTGTAATTGGACCAAGGAATATCAATAAAGCTTCATTACAGACACCCTTAAGTGACTCATGCAGGATGGGGACTTAGTAAAGTCTCCAGAGAGCTTCACCAGAGGGCACAGGGGGCAGAGGGGTCCGTCTTTAACTAGGGGTTGTCTGTAAGTCGGGTGTCCTTGAATAGGGGACCGCCTGTACTTTAATATTACAAGAAGACACAATTGTAGGATATGTTCATCGGCACCCCTTCCTATTATATGAGCCAGGCTTCCACAATGTCCCTTCTCCTATCACCAGTCAACCTGTTATGTGGATGCCAGTGGGTGCCATACACGCTGTTAGGTGGTTGCGGGTGCTATGGAGAGGAGAATAAGAGGATCTTATGTCTTCTACTAGAGACAGATGCCTCAAATGTCCATGGATTTAGGGTTCATAACATGAAGATCTTCATATTATAGGCAAATAGAATTTCTTCTGAATATTTGGTAATAGTATAGCTAAGCCCGCTTATAGGCTCCTCTACTTTGCTATTCACAGTACAGGGTGAGGCCCACAGTATATATCATGGACTGCACTGATCAAAACTGTCACTCATGGCAACCAATCAGAGATCAGCTTTCTGTTCTATAGCTTTTTCAACATGAAAGCTGTGCTGTGTGATTGGTTGCTGTGGACACAGTTGGTTGCTATGGGCACAGAGATAACATCCAATGGCTGCAGCCTTCTGCAGAGTGAATCTTCTGTACACAGAGATCAGAGCAGAGCAGGGGCGGAGGATCCCTAGGAAGAGATAGAAGACCCCCAATATCCCAGGATCACCCCCCGGGGATTCTGTCTCCTCTGCTGTCAGGTAGGGAGCGGCTGTCACTCATGTTGTATCATCACCTACCTGCTGCTTGCATGAGGGGAAGTGTCAGAGCCCCAATTACTGGCAGGACACAAGGGGCAGCAGGGGCATAATGTACAGGCCAGAGTGTAGGACCTGTCATGGAGGGGAAGTGCAGAGACCCCCATACTGCAGGAACAAGGGGCAGCAGGGGCATAATGTACTCCCAGAGTGTAGGACCTGTCATGGAGGGTAGTGTCAGAGCCCCATACTGAGGACCCAAGGGGCAGCAGGGACATAATGTACAGCCAGAGTGTAGGACCGTTCAGGAGGGGAGTAGTCAGAGACCCCCCATACTGCAGGGGACACAGGGGGCGCAGGGGATAATGACCTCCAGAGTATAGGACTGTCATGGAGGGGATGTCAGAGCCCCCCATACTGCAGGACCAAGGGGCAGCAGGGACATAATGTACTCCCAGAGTGTAGGACCGTCATGGAGGGGAAAGTCAGAGACCCCCATACTGAGGACAACAGGGGCGCAGGGACATGATGTACCAGACAGAGTGTAGGACTGTCCTGGAGGGGAAGTGTCAGAGACCCCATACTGCAGGACAAGGGGGGCAGCAGAGACATAATGTACCTCCCAGAGTGTAGGACCTGTCAGGGAGGGGGATGTGTCGAGCCCCCATACTGCAGGAACAGGGGGCATCAGGGACTGATGGTTTACCAGCCCGAGTGTAGGACTGTCATGGAGGGGAAGGGTCAGAGACACACATACGCAGGACACAGGGGGCAGCAGGGACTAAATGTACTCCCAGAGTGTAGGACTGTCATGGAGGAGATGTGTCAGAGACCCCCATACTGCAGGAAACAGGGGGGCAGAAGAGACATAATGTAACTCCCAGAGGGTAGGACCTGTCATGGAGGGGATGTTGTCAGAGCCCCCCATACTGCAGGACACAGGGGGCATCAGAGACATAATGTACCTCCCAGGTGTAGGACCTGGATGGAGGGGATGTGTCAGAGACCCCCATACTGCAGGACACAGGGGGCAGCAAGGGACATAATGTAACTCCCAGAGTGTAGGACCTGTATCATGGAGGAGATGTGTCAGAGACCCCACTATGCAGGACACAGGGGGCAGCAGGGCATAATGTACCTGCCCAGAGTGTAGGACCTGTCATGGAGGGAAGTGTCAGAGCCCCCACTAAGTGCAGGACACAGGGGCAGCGGGCATAAATGTACCTCCCAGAGGTGTAGGACCTGCATGGAGGGGAAGTGTCAGAGGACCCCCATACTGCAGGACACAGGGGGCGCAGGGACATGATGTACCAGCCCAGAGTGTAGGACCTGTCATGGAGGGGATGTGTCAGAGAACCCCAATACGCAGACAACAGGGGGCAGCAGGGGCATATGTACCTCCCAGAGTGTAGGACTGTAATGGGGAGATGTGTCAGAGGACCCCCTACTGCAGGACACAAGGAGCAGGGACAGATGTACCTCCGAGTGAGTGTAGGACCGTCATGGAGGGCTGTGTCAGAGGACCCCCATACTGCAGGGCACCAGGGGGCAGCAGTGGACACAATGACCTCCGAGTGTAGGACCTGTCATGGTAGGGTGTTGTGTGCAGAGACCCCCATACTGCAGAACAGGGGGCAGCAGGGAGAATGTACCTCCCGGTGTAGAAACGTCATGGAGGGGATGTGTCAGGGACCCCGCATACTGCGGGACACAGGGGGGGCAGCTAGGGACCATAATGTACCTCCCAGAGTGTAGGACCTGTCATGGAGGGGATGTGTCAGAGACCCCCATACTGCAGGACACAGGGCGGGCAGCAGGGACATAAGTCCTCCCAGAGTGTAGGACCGTCAGAGGGGATGTGTCAGAGACCCCATACTGCAGAGACAGGGGGCGCAGGGGGCATAATGTACCCTCCAGAGTGTAGGACTGTCATGGAGTGGGTATGTGTCAAGCCCGCATACTGCAGACACAGGGGGCAGCAGGGACCTTAAGTACCTCCCAGAGTGTAGGACCTGTCATGATGTCATGAGGAAGTGAATAAAGGTCCTTGTAGTGTACAGGTGTGAGGACACCAGCAGCTGCACTGTGTACAGGGGGAGGACATGGACTTCAGTGTATTCTATACGTCACCTCTGTGTGTTATATCGCTAGGATGAGCGGACCAGAGGGACGGGTTGGGTGTTTGGGTTCGGGCCGCCTGACCGGACAACTATTCCCAGATTGTAAACTTGATCCAGGAAATTTGCGTCCTAGCAACTAGCAATGGCTATGATTGGCCAGGGCCAATATGTCCAGATAAGGAGCTGAACCCGATACCAAAAGCGACCATATCAGGTCACTCATCTCTATTACCCATTATATTGACTCATTTTATACAGCAAATACATCCCAGTAATTAAATAAAAGTTCAGCTAATATCCTGTCTACAAACCCTCTTTATTAGTGATTATACTGTTCAGCATCCCTTATTACATATTGTCCATTCAGCCAGACCCCAATATTAAAGATACTGTCCAGCGACCAGACCCCTCATAAATATACTTTCCAGGGCGGACCCCTTTTAAGATTACTATCCAGCAGGCGGACCCCCTATTAAGCATACTGTCCAGAACCCAGACCCTTATATTAAGATAATCCAGTGCAGGCAGACCCCCTTATTTAACATATCTATCCATAAGCAGACCCCCTTATGTAAGGGCGGCATCAGCACTTGAGGTGCGAAGTCACACATGCCCGTTTGCGTAGCGGTTTGGGACGCTTTTACGATTTTAGGAGTTTTAGCAAACACATGCATTTTGTTCCGGTTACTGTGCCTCAAATTAGGAAAACTGGACTATTAATAACGTGGCTAGATGAATCTGGAGCCCCCTGCATGGCCCTGAACAGATAGGAGGCACCAACTTTTTTTGGATGCTCCTTTACATGGAGCGTGCAACACTATTGGCTGTCAGCTTGCATGTTATTAAAAATGGGTGCACGGTCCGATGAGCCCGGACGCCGCGCCCCTATGTTGTTGCAGATGCATGGTGCAGATGCGCGCCACAAAAGGTCTGGTGCGGCATCAATTGTGGCCCAACCGAGCACACTTCTTAAATACTGTGTAATGGCATGGAATTTTCACTAAAAGGACCGTGCAAGAGTACCACAGACCACAACTGGTGCGACGGCCCTCCCCTAGTAAACATGTGTGGGGGCCCAAGTCCGATAGAAATCGGACCGCATTTAACAATGTGGAGCTCTCCACGCAGTCACAGTACCCCAATTAATTTAATTAAGGTAGCCCTTGATTCTCCAGTGGTGGGACCAACATTTATGAAAAGCAGCGCTTACGCACAGGGCACATGACTTAATAACAGTGCGAGGTCTGTACTCATGATGGCAGTTTCGCAGAGTGGCCCAAGATCAGATTTGTGGCGCACGTCTTATGAATCAGCCCCCTGCACTGCTCGACAGCAATGCACCACTTTTTTTGGTGGCCCCTTTTAAGACGAATACACCCATGGAGAGCATGTGACACATATCTGATGGACTTTTATTTTGAGATGTGGCGCACAGATCGATGTGACACTGGAACGGCCCCCTTTAGTCCAGTGTTATGTGTAATTTTGGGTGCTGTAGGGAAAGTGCACAAAAAGTCAGTTCCAAACACATAAGGGCGCAGGACATTGTCTAAATACTGCTCAAGTAATGGCCACTTAAAAACAACTGAGAGAATACCAATCAAAAAATATGGTGCCCGGAGGCTTGAGTAATCGGCCAAATAGGGATCATTTAGCTTACCCATGCCGATGGAGATGCGACAGAGATGGATTAAGTGCACTGTGCCGCGATTAACTAAGATTGTGCGGGCCACGATATCCTGCATGTGTCTCTCCCCGCTCCGACAGACTTCACCTTCTGGGATGGCAACACAATTGAAGGTAAATCCTGCACTCAGTCCGATAAGTCGGATGCGGCCCTAATAGTCAAATGGAAAGCCAGCGCAGCTGCGCCAAAAAACAAATCGCGTGCCACCACAATCCCGCGCAGACACTGGTACATACTGTCCAAGCCGTTGTAATCCCCGAAAAGAAAACAGTCAACGAAGTGCGATCTGCGACCATCAGTAAATGAGCCCCGTGGTATTTACCCAAAAGGTCTAATTGTAAGCAGTAAGGCCGTTATTGTGCGTCTAATTAGAATACATTAAAGTTACAAAAAGTAACTCAAAAATGAATGTTATAAATAATCCCTGTGTGTAGCAGTTTAGTTTCCATGTATAATTATGTAAGGTCCCCGGTTGCACAGGGGACACAGCAATGTCTTCTGGTGCGGAGGGGGTGTTACTTATTTTAGTGTACAATATTAATATTTTATGTTATTTATGTGGGTGGGATTTTGTGTGTGATTCATAATGACACGTGGGGACATTTACACATTTTTGGAGGTGGTATTGGGGGGAAATAATAAGGTGGCAGGTGACTTAAACTGTGTGGGGGGTTTTGATGACCAATTCATTTCGATAAAGTATATCTAAGTTGTGTGGCGGTTATAGATTACACATACAACAATGTAGTAACAGGGGCCCATAGCAAATGTGTAGTTATGGGGCCCAAGCTGATCGGCACCCCTGGATTGTGAGTACTTATAATATGTAATAATGTTGAGTCCCTCACTACGATTGCTACATATGACTGTTTGTTCTCTGTATGTAATTTATAATTTGTATACGCCCATATGATTTTTTAAAGCGCTGCGGTGTATATGATGGGCTAATAAATAAATCTTATTATTATGGCTTGATAGTTGCCTTATATTAATAGCTGTAATTATGTTACTCTTTTCAAACTATTATGACACTTAGACTTGTGACGGTTTGTCATTCAGTGATGGCTAACCTATGGCATGGTGCAAGAGGTGGCACTCAGAGCCCTTTCTGTGGGCACTCAGGCCATCACAGAGATGACTCCAGGGATATTCCTGCAGTCCCATGACGGGCCCGGACTGAGTGCACAGAGGTATTTTAAAGTGACAGCGCTACCATGGGACTAATTTCTGTTTATTGGTGCCCAGGTGCTGATTAGCAATGAAAACTGTGACAGAGAGGGAGTATAATCACAAATTAATTCTGTTGTTGGCACTTTGCGATAAATAAAGCTGGATCTTTATGTAGTTTGGGCACTCCGTCCTCTAAAAGGTTTGCCATAACGGTCTATATGATAAGAAATTGTCCTCACCTTGTTTCTGTATTGTTTTTCATGTGTAATGATAATAGTAGTAATAATAGATATGTAATATCACGTGATCATTATTTACATTACAAAGACGTTAAGTGTTCATTGCCCTAGAGGCGCTGAGCCCAGAAGAGGCAATTCCGCCCAGAGAGACACCAGCCCACAGAGGGCACCAGCCAACAGAGGCACAGCCACAGAGGCACCAGCCCACAGAGGCACCAGCCCCACAGAGGCACTAGCCACAGAGGAACAGCCAGAGCGGCACCAGCCACGAGCACGGCCCAGAGGACGGCCCAGCCCTAGAGGCAAAGCCCAGAGCATTAGCCCAGAGAGGCACCAGCCCAGAGAGGCACCAGCACACAGAGGCCACTAGGCCCACAGAGGCACCAGCCCACAGAGGCACAAGCCCACAGAGGCACCAGCCCACAGAGGCAATAGCAACAGAGGCATAAGCCCAAGAGCATAGCCACAGAGCAATAGCCCAGAGAGGCACCAGCCACGAGCATCAGCCCACAGAGGGCAAAGCCCACAGAGGCATCAGCCCACAGAGCATCAGCCCAAGAGGCATCAGCCAGAAGAGGCATCAGCCCACAAGGCAATAGCCCAGAGAGGCCAATAGCCCAGAGAGGAACCAGCCCACAGAGGCACCAGCCCAGAGGGCACTAGCACAGAGGCAATAAGCCCACAGAGGCATCTGCCACAGAGGCAATAGCCCAGAGGAGCATAGCCCACAGGGCCACTACGCCCAAGAGGAATCAGCCACAGAGGCATCTCCCAGAGCAAATAGCCCAGAGGGGAATAGCCCAGAGGGGCATTACGCACACAGAGGCATGGCCCACGAGGCAATAGCCCAGAGGGCAATAGCCCAAAGATGGGTAGTCGGTTCGCTGTACAGCCACAGAGGCAATCAGCCACAGAGGCATTAAGCCCAAAGAGAAGGCATCGCCCACAGAGGCAATCGCCCAGAGGGTCAATAGCACAGAGGGTCATGAGATGCACATGTGATTGTGATTTTCAGCCACAGAGGCAATAGCCCAACAGAGGCATCAGCCCACAGACACGGACTAGCCACAGAGGAAATAGCCCACAGAGGCCACCCAGACATAGGGGCACTAGCCCACAGAGGACGAGCCCACAGAGGAAATAGCCCAAGAGGCACAAGCCCACAGAGCAGTAGATGTTAGAGGGTCTACTAATTGTATTTGTTTTGCTTTTATTCTACTTTAATGGTTTGTATAAATTGTAATAACTTATCCTTTTAGTCATATAGATAAAGAGACAGTTCTTCAGAGTGGTGTTCTAGTTGCAGATGTATTGTACATGGAGACAGAGCTCCGACTGCATGAGGAGCAAACAAGATATCTGACCCCCCCCCAGGGGGAAGGGGTAGATTGAAGGAACAATCATGTGTCTATATCAAGGGTAAGATGCGGCCACAGAAGCAGGACGGCTGCCGTCAGAATGGGAGAGGTGGGACCCAGATGGCGCTGAGAGCAGTTAGTAGTAACAGAAGAACATGGTGGGAAGCAGCTAACAAGCCACCGGTACTTCACCACAGACTTTTTTAAAAGTAACCTTTAGAACTGTCGAGAACAAGTAATTATACTTCTCCACCCGGTTCTCCTCTAGACAATAGCCCTTTCAATTAAGAAGTTTAAAAAGTTCCATAGAAACAATGTTAGAATTTCATCTGCATCCTATCATCTTGGTGTTTTTAGAGAGTGGCACAGAAGAGGAGAACAAGGATAACGGGTATCACCGGCCTTCAGAAGTGACACATGAAAAATGCACTAGAAGTAAAAGAGGTGGCACAGAGAAGAGACGATAATCACAGGAGATGTATGAGGAAGGTTAAGGACTGTAAAAGAGAAGAGCAAATTTCACCCTAGGTTCTCGGAGTCTGATCAGCATGTAGCAAAACCAAACCTATTCTTAACAACATGAGCGCTACCAAGCATATCCTTTATCCTTATAAGTATTGTCAAGGCCAGAGCTTTTGCAGACCATCGTATTAAAGACCAGATGGGTGGTAAATTCGAAACTCAGCATCAATGGGGACTGTTAGAGAAAGCAAGGTTGGAGATTCAGTTAAGAAGATGTTTGCCGTCCTTATAAAGAATGACGATTTAGTGAAGATTCATGAAACAGATTGCAGTACAGTAGTTGTATCCAATTATAATGCCACTGGGAAGCGATTATGCCCTAAGGATATCTCAGGTCTTGGTTTACCCTTTCAGTTGTTAAAAGCTTAACGTTGTAAAATTTGGTGAATCGTTCACCATGACCCAGATGTTGTTCTAACTTTTAGATGGTGGGAGATAGTTGCCATGCCCTCTCTAGCATAGGTACGGTTCGAAGAAGAGTGATGGAAATCCAATCTACGGCAATGAAGGATCTGGAAAGTATTTGTTCTCCAAAACTGGACCATAGGTCACCAAAGCATCGGAACGGAGAAGGAATGAGAGCACCAAGGCTGGGGAGGGCTTCAGGCATCAGGCTGAATGAGTTTAAAGGGTTCTCAGGGTCACTGTGCCTTATCAGATGTGAGATCCTTCCAAAAGATGCCTAGACTCCAGCCAGTTTAAAGGCGAGAAGCTCATTCTCTATTGGCCCTCCATTTTCTCTTCTGTAAAGATTTTTTGAATTTACATACGGGGAGTGTTTTCACAGAGAACTCGGCTGTTTAGAAAAAGGCAAGCCACCCGGCAAATAGAGATATATATACTATACTTCCTGGAATCACTCCTAATGGCAATTATACAAACATCAGGATTGCCTTCAATCCTGGAAAGGGAATAGAGGGTTGCTTGAAGGGCAATTTTTTACAACTTCCAGAAAGAGGAGGATGAAAATCGGGAAGACCACAGGTGGAATTACGAGACTGAAACGGATAAACAAGTGTCAGCTTTAAGGGGTGTGGACCCACAGGACACAGCAAACGGATTAATGTAAGCTGACACCTGGGGATCGAGGATAAGTGGCACCCAGGTCTTCACCAGAGCCACCGCAAAGTGATGGGATTTGCTGCTGAGTGGTACTCACCAGGCGTTCCACATGTGCGCGTGGTCTGCGGTGGCAGCCAAGGTGAGGGCAAGTTCAGGTCAGGAGGTTCAAAGACAGGCGTCAAAGGTTCAGGGTCCGAGGCAGAGCAGAAGGCCCGGGCTGGCAGCGGCAGGAGCGTAATGGGGGAACAGGTAAGGGGTCACACGGGAGATCAATACACAGGCATAAAGCAAAGGGAACAAGCTTTCTCTGGAATGTGGGAGAAGTGGCTTTTTCTAAATCTGGGAATGGCCAGCGCCAATCAGTGGTGCGTGGCCCTTTTTAAATTTACAAGCGCCGGGAAGGCGAACCCTAGGAGACGGGGACGGGGGGAAGCGAAAGGGAGAAGGGGAGAGTGAGTGATGGCAGAGGAGCAGGTGCCAAGGAGAGGGCACGGCTCCGCCTGCGACCTGGGTTTGTGTCACAGGAGCCACGTGACAGCACCCCACTATAATCTCCCTATCTTATTAGTTGGGAAACATTGAAAGAGGTTACGGTTGCAGCATGTTATCCTCATGCTACAAGATCTCGCATCGGCCAGAACCCCTTCCAGCAAAAAGGAAGAGAGAAGAAGAAACGCAACAACTCTCCATGTAAGTCATGGTACCAGAACTCCTTAAAACGAAAGACGTCAGTGGAGTCAGCCTCGGGAGCAAAAGGAGGAGGTGACAAGGAGGGAGCAAGTTCAAAGATGGACAGGTTTAAGGAGAGTGACATGGAAGGATGTTAAGATGCGCATAGGGGAGGAAGACAGAGTTTATACGCCACAGGATTATGCGTTTCACCCCTAGAAAGGCCTAAGGAAAAAAGGGTCAAGCTTGTAGCTAGGGATTTTCAGCCAGGCGTATGGTGATAGACACACCGGGTAATCGGAGAGAAAAGGGGGGAAAGATGGAGGAGACTACATTTCTTAGCGGCCCGGGACGTGGTGCGGGCAGGGCCCGAGTAGAGACTGAAGAGTCTGTGCCAGATTGATTGGGTCCGCACAAATAGTAACCACAGGAATTCTGAGGGGAAGGACGCGGGGAAGCGGAAGAGAGTGGGAATTCGTTATGGGACAATAAGGAAAGGAAGCAGCACCAGCAGTATCGGGTCCAGGGAGGTATAGAGAACTCGAACTGTCAACAGATTGGACCACGTCATCCTGACAGGCAGAGAAAAATGGTGGAGATAACAGCCCAAGTTTGGTTCACAGCTTTCAATGGACCATTCGACTGGGGATGATAAGCGGAAGAAAAGTCCAGTTTTCTGCGCTGGTTACCAAAGGATCGCCAAGACTCACAAACAAAAACTTAACCCTCGATCCGAAAGTTGTGCTGAGGAAATCAATTAAGCTGGAGTGTAATGAAAGAACAGAGGCCAGGCGAGGTGGCGGAGCAGACGGAAGACCAGGAAAGAGGAAAAAATGGGACATTTTTGGCAAGACATGCACTTACGACCACCGGGAAGAAGTAGGTGAACTCCGGCAGATCTGAGGGGGGAAGCGACACATGCAGGAAATCGGGCATGCGAGCTATGTGAATCGTGGCAGATCCGAATCCTCATCGGACAACGCACTTCGGGGGTCGCGACTGGACGGGTAAGTAAATGTGCCCCAATGTATCTGTGTCACTACGACAAAGTGGAAAAACCAATTCTTTTTTAGGCTGCATAAATATTGAGTGCAGATGATGAGTGCACTCATACAGTACACCTGTATCTGGTTAGAAGCCGTTCACTGAATTTGTGTCGCAAGCCGTTACATGTACCAGGAAGAAGAAGGTAAACTCTGTCGGACCTGAGCGGGGAAGAGACACATGCAGAATATCGGGCGCACGATCTTAGTGAATGATCGTCGGACAATGCACTTTCGTGAACTACGCGGACCGGGTAAGTAAATGTGCCCCAATATTTATATACAAGTAAAAACAAGACCTTCGAGAAGGTTAAAAACTAAAATGAGTGGACAAATTAGACAAAGAATTTATCTGATAATCCTAAGTCTTTCATTGACTAGTAGTGGCAAGACTTATAATCAATAAAGGAGCTTACGGGAACTATAATGGGCGATGTGTATTGATCTATGTAACCTTGTTAAGACATGTATTGTTTGATTAACGTTCATACCATGAATGTAGACATAGCAACGCTTACACATGTTAATGATGTCATACATGCGCTGTGTTATGTTACTTGTTATTTTTACTATGTTATCAATAAAAAGAAAGATCAAGAAAACTAAAATGAACAATTATGGAGAAATTATGGAGTAAAACCTATTGCAGTCTGCAAGAGATCTATGACCTGGAAAATAATCTATTTTCGGAAATGATAAAACCTGAAATCTAAACATAAATCCAAAAGCATAAATAAATGTTATTATTCTGGAGTGCACAGTTACAGGAGTTCTACCGAGTTTGCATGTTGTCCCCTATGCACAATATAGAGAATAAGGCCGGCGCCACACGTAGCGCTTTGTCTGCGCTTGCAAACGCAGACAAAGTCGCGCCCCCACCGGGGCGGGCCTCGGCCGCGATCGCATCGCGTTTCTATGCGATCGGGCCGAGGCCCGCCCCGTGTGCGCGACTTTGTCTGTGTTGCGTTGCAAGCACGACAAGCGCTACGTGTGGCGCCGGCCTAAGTAGCTGATCAGTCAGAGTCAACGGCCGGGAATCCCACGATTACCAAATAGGGGTCCCGTTCACTCTAATTGATGGAGCAGCAAGTTAATAATGCATCCTGCCGCTCCATTCATAATATGGGAGAGTCAGAAACGCTAAACACAACGGGCACATTTACTTACCCATCCCGTCGCAATCCCCGAGGTGCGTTGACCGCCGAGGATTCTGAGCTGCTGCGATTCACTAAGATCGTGCGTCCAATTTCCTGCATGTGTCGCTTCCCCGCTGAGGTCCGCCGAGTTCACCTTCTTCTTCCCGGTGTATGTAAGTGCATGGCTTGCGACACAATTTTGAATGTTAAATCCCGTGCGCAATTGCTCCAAAATCCAAACGCGTGCAACAAAAAGCCCTTCTAAATGCTGCACACATCGAAAATCGTCGAATATTACGACGATAGTGCGGTCCGTGGACCCTTAGTAAATGAGCCCCAACATGTGGCAATCTCACAGACAACTAAGGGGACAGGGGAGACAGCCGAGCACTGTGCTCAGTGATTTCTGACACCCCTATTTTAATGAATGGAGCTGCAGAACGTCTGCTCAACCCACGGATAAACCCAATGGTGAGAGAGAGACCCCCATTCTATGGATTGTTTATGATCAGGGGGGTTACAGCGGTCGGACCCTCACCAATTGGTTTGTTATGACAATAAATTTGGCTTAATATATTCAAGACCTCAAACCAGAGAATGAGCCGTACAATTATATCTGTGGTGGATTTTAGTGTGGATGGTATTATGTATCTTATTCTAGACTGTGATATATATTTATAAGCTACAGAATCCAAAAGATCCAATATTATTTTAGGGTTTTTTCCTTTGGATAGGTCATCAATATCAGGTGATGGGAGACCCAACAGTCCCACCAGTGTCGAGATATGAGATGTTCTTCTACCTCCGATCTCTTAGTTTGGGAAGCTCTGACCTCCTGATCAGAGGAGGAAAATGTGTTAACATTCAGTAATAACAGGACACAAGTGACTTTACCCATTGGAGCAAAGCCTGGTCAGGTGCCAACTATCAGCTAGACACAGATTCCTGATATTATCATGTGGAAAGGTTTGGAGCTGACTGCAATGTTTCTTTATATCCTGATTCTTTACAGACCCGGATATTTACTGGGATTAACTCTATCCTGATTCCAGGCTGCCATAAGAGTAATGCAGGTCCAGGCAAACACACTGGTTGGCGGCCACTTACCTGTCGCTACATGGGTGTGAAAAGTCAATATTCAACTGCCCATGAGTATTCTGTCTTCCTGTCATCTTAGACCATGTGAACAAATGGAGCAACCAGAGGCTGCAAAGCTTTATAGAAGTAAAAACTGGAGGCTGCACAGATGGAAACCAGATGCTACGGATGGCAGCTCTAAAATTCCCTATTCTTATCATGATTAATACATTGTTCATGAAAATTACATAAAACTAAACATTGTGCCACAGCCGCACATTTCTCTCTGGGCCTCGCACCCACAGTCTCCGAGGATAAAGTTGGGTCCCCTGTTCTACCAATTGCCTCACCACAGAGTGACAGCACAAGCTCTCAACCCCCAAACATGTCATCAGGATAAGGAATAGTGGACCCATTGTACCACCCCGGATAATGATGTAAGCCGACACCTGGGAGTCTAAGTGGTACCCAGTTTTCACTAGAGCCCACCCCAAAGAGGGTTGGATTTGCTGCGGCGTGGTACCACTAGGTCGCTCCACAGGCACAACTTTGTCCGCGGTGGCAGCCAAGGTGAAGTCGTAGAGCAGAATCATAGTAGGGGACAGGCAGCACCGGATCGTAGTCAGTAGCGGAGCAGAATGTCAGGGCTGGCAGCAGAGGAACGTAGTCAGGAACGGAATTAGGGACACAACAGGAATTCAGCAGACAGTCACTAGGCACAGGGAACAAGCTTTCTCTCAGGGACAAGGCACAAAGATCCAGCGGGGCATAATGGAAGAGGCTGGCTATTTATTGGATTGCCAGGGGGCCAATGCCAATTAGCGACGCCTGGCCCTTTAAATCTTGAGAAGCTGGCGCATGCACGCATCCCAGTCATCTAGGGATTGGGGGATACATCGCTGGAATTGGGACAGGTCAGTGAGCCTGCCGCACGGCTAAGGGGGCGCAGAGAGGCATGTGGTTGCGCTTGTGACCCGAGAGGAGGGTCGCAGGAGCACCTGTGACACATGAGAGGAAACATGATCTTACTTAGAATTCCAATAATAGCTCTAAAGTTCTGACTATACAATGTCATTTCCTATAAGGAGAATCAGCAAGTCAGAGATGGCGGTTTTCTCTTGGCTTCTGTGACTCCATTAATAACTGCTTCCACCTCAAACCTCTCAGCTGCCAACACAAAATTTGCTACTTTTTAGTATAAAGTTTTACTACTTGCTCTTCTGTTCTGGGCCAAAATCAGTGATCAACTATTCAATTGAGTAACAAAAACACCCAGTCTCTCATCTCCCCACTTTCTTAAAGGGACTGTCCAGGATCAATTATTGTCTTATAAATAGCCTCAGGTATAGAAAAGAAACAAAAGAGCTAATTCTTCAAAGGGAACCAGAGCGCTGTTTTTATCAGGGGACAGGTTGCTATAGACAAAGTACTGTATATGCCAAATATGTTTTAAGAAAATATCTTAAATAACTTTACCTGGCTCCCTGCCAGATGCCGCTGCCAAGAGGAGGGCGGAAAATTTCATATGACATTTTCCATCTGCACTGTAATATATTCACTGCTCTGCTTGTCACTCCTGGCTCCAGTCCCTCTCTCCCCCTCCCACATCTCTCATCCTCTCCTTGCACTGAGATAACCAGGAAAGCAGTGAATATATTACAGAGCAGATGGAAGTTGTTACTTGACATTTTCCTCTCTGGGATTCAACTGCGGCATCGGGCAGGGAGCCAGGTAAAGTTTCACATTCCTTATTTCAAACACAATATAACACAGACATTTTTATTAAACATTTTTGGCATATAAAGGGGCGCATTTACTAAGAAATGTGCAAACTGCACTATATGCAGTTTGCCTGTGTAGTGTGAAGGGAGCGTCAGATTCAGGATTTTTGGCGCACATTCTTCATGAATCTGGCACCCCCTGCGCTGCTCCAGCAAAGTGCACCTTTTTTTTTTTGCTGCACCTGTAACATAGGGTATGCAACACAATTCTTTAGGACTTTGTATGTTAAATGTGGTGCACAGTCCGACTGGGCACAGAACGCCCCCTAATTTGTGTCGCATAATGCCTAGTGCAGCCGAGAAACAAAACAGTCATGTGCGACACAATTGTGGTGCAGACACTTCTTAAATACCTGTGCAAGCAGTTTGCACTTAAAAGAACGTGCAAAGTCCGACAGAGAACTGGCGCATAGTCCTTAGTGACGGTGCCCCACTGTTTTCTGTCTTTTCTTGTCCCCTGATTAAAAGTCTGGAAATATGTGTCTAGTGTTTTTTGTTTTTTTTTAATGGTATTGGGCTTGATTTATCTTAGCGGTTGATATATGAGGCATGTGAGTCCGTCAGTTTTTTTACGACATTTTACCACAAGTGAGCCAAAAATTTTTAGCCGTCCACATCTGCATTTTTAAGATGCATCAGACACAACAGTGTAAAACTCTGTTGCAGCAAACTTTGCAAAGCAAGTGTAATAGTCACACATTTTGGCACAATTATGCTAAAAAGTCACAGAAAAGAGAGAAACCTGATAACTTCCTCCCGTTCTTTTTAATATAGACACAGATATGACTGCAAGAGTAACACACCGATAGAGGGCAGAGGCTGTGCTGATCTCCAGGAGTCATAAACCTCTCATCCACCATGGCACAATTGTCACATTGTCTGCCAATGATTGTCAAACAGGTTTTGTGCTAGACCTGCCAAAAAGTGGACATAACAAAAATGCCACAGATGAAGCAACAGCAATGGCCGCCCTGGAATCCTTCAGTAAGAGCCAGTAGTGGGGTATGAAGTAAGTATATCAGATACTACCAAGTTATTAGTCATGGTGCAGTTCCTTGTTATTTTCATTCATACACAACAGTTGTGAGAATATTAGGGGGTTCACATAGATCAGACCCCAGTTTTATTGAGATATAAGAGTGCACTGATATAGAAGTACAGTTTGGCCCCATAGGTGCTACAAGTGGTGTATTAAAATATGTTAAAACCTTAAACTTGCTCAGTGTTGTTCTATTGTCACCCATGGTATAAGGCAGATGGTAAAGATTCTGGATAGTAAAGATTTACCAACCAATCACCTTCATGACATCTGCTCTGACGGCGACACCTGCTGGTGACTACCCGGCACTGCACATCACTATACACCGCACACTACAAGTACATTGGAGTGTGAGTTATTCTTCCTTTCTTCTACATTTTATTACATATTATACTATGCAGAGGAATAACTTGTAGCTGCTAGGCCCCAGTGCAGAATCTGTATCATGCCCCATAACTATAATGTATTAATTATAAAATAAAAGTCTCCTTATACAAAAAACATGGCTTCTTTCTTCCAAAAACAGCGCCGCACCTGACCATGGCTTGTGTCGGTATTGCAGCTCATCTGTACAGAGATTAATGCAGTTTAGTTGTAATACCACACACTAGCCATGGTCAGGGGAGGAGCTGTTTTTGGAAGACATCAGCAATGTTTTTCACCCTCCATACAAGAGACAGCACCATGGGGCAGATGTATCTCTAGTCTTCCATTCTACTCTTTTGATGGAGTGTATCTGCACATTATATTTTGCACAAATGAATTAGGTGCAAAGGAGGAAAACCAGTCCAGCACAAGCTTCAGAGAACACATGAAAAAGTCACAAAAATAACGTGCAAATTCCAAAAAGAAAAGGAAAAAAAAAAGATACATCTTTACCCATACACCCCCATTCAAAGAGGTGGGGTTGAAGTGTATGTCCATTGAAAACTGTGGCAATTGAGGTTTTTTCTTCATAGATATATAGGGGGGCATTTATTACTTTTGGTGCTAGATATTATTTTTGGGCATCTTTTGTCGGTTTCAGTTATGAATTGCCCTGTGATTTTATATTGTGAGGCACGGCCATAATGTATTTGGCGCATTGTAAGATTAACTAATGAGCAGCAATAAATGACAAACCATGATCATGAAAGGATTTAGAAGTTTATAGACTTGCTTTTTGTTGGTCTATTTATGCGCCAAAAAAAGTGTTGGGAAACTGGAAGGGCAGGAAAAGTGTCAGGATTGAAGAGCTGCTCCAACATTGGTAAAATAATAGTTTTGAGTGTTCGAAAAGAAGCTGAATTGAGGCGCCAATATAAAGTAAATGTAGCACACAAGGCGCTGCAAGAAAAAAAAATAAAGCCAATAATAAATGCCCCCCAATTAGTCTATATTCCAAATATTCCAAAACGACACAAAAAGATCTGGTTGCCTTAAAATCCAAATACTGTATATATTTGTTATCCTTTAAAAATAGTGCATTACTGGTAACATAATAGTATCAGGACTAATAGCATGGTCTATCCTCCAGAAAATGAGAGGATAAACTAATTACATAGAAAAAAGACCTGGACCACACATCAAAATCATAAAGAGGACAATTCTCACCTGGTAACACCCCCATGCCAACCCCCCAAAAGCAGTAAAATTTTTTACCATATATTCATGGTAAATGGAAGCTTCAATTTTCCATCAGTTCCCATAGAGTTGGAAACAGGGACGAGTTCCTTCCATAATGCTCCTGTTCTGGAAAATGGAAAAAACACATTACTGCAGCATCAATTTTGACCGATGGAACTTGTCTGTGTTTGCACTTATATGGGAACTGATGGTAAACAGAAGGTTTCCGTTTACCATCAGTTTTTGGTTTCTGTTATCTTTCTTTATTAGGGAAAGGGATATTGGAAACTCAGTGGTTTGTACCCAAGCTTAGGCCCATTTCATACAAACAGGTGAAGGGCCGATTTCGGTCACCATAGAAGCCTATGGTGCCTGGCCGTGGTACAGAGAGCTCACACTTGTGTCACTGTACTGTACCATCCACAGGAAAAAGATCTTTTCCAATAAGTAGGGGCAGGCACCATGCCTCACTATGGAGAGCTCAGCTCATCCCTCCTCTAGCGCGCAGCTGTATGCTCTCCAAGGCTATGGCCCGTCCAGCATACGTGCGTGTGAAGTACACCTTACACTGACAAGTGAAGTCTGACAACTCTCTGTTGGATAGTGCAGTTTTATTTATGCCTCCTTATTACTGACTTTTGTGTTCTGCAGTAAGTCACTAAAGAGGGAACTTTTTTTATTAGTTCCAGGGAAGCATTGTAAGGGTTAAATATCCTGACTTGCTGATAAGGAAACACAACAGGAGAAGCAACTCATGAGTAATTTACTAGAACCCCATGTGGCTTTTATAGAATTAATTTGTCTGGTCAAGTAAACCTCTTCCCCCAGCAACAGTGACTGTGTCTGCCAGTAATACCCCAGAGAACTTTTAGTGCCGTTTAGCCTTTGTCTGTTTCTGCGTTCCCTCCTCTGTCTATCTGGGTGGTTGGAGGAGGCAGATACTGATTGACAAGGAGGCAGAAGGTGTGGAGGACACATTGCACACAAGTAAATCTCTGCATCAGCTCAGCCGCTGGTGCATGAATTCAGCTCCATTTCTTCTCGCCAGCCGGTATATGTCCTGCTCCATTAGCTCCACCTCCAAAGAACCTTCTGATGCCGTTCAATGCCCAGTGTCAGAAGGGAGAAAGCACTGCCCCCTGCTCTTCTCAGGTGTCAGAATGCGCTGCAATCAGCGCTGTTTTGAAGCAAAACATCTGCTTTAATTACTAACTTCTAAAATGCCGCCCCTCTGCATCCAACAGGGGGGCGCCCCCCGAAGCAGTCTTCTCAACTGGCCTCATGGACAGTGCTCCTCTGCATATAATCATAGAACTAGAGCTGCAGCATTGGAATGGTGGGGAGTTTTAGGTAGGTTTTACTGAGTGTCGGGACGTATTATTTGTCAATAACCTAATTGTTATTTGTGATAGAGAAAGAACTAAATGTATTTTTTTTTATATGAACGCAACATGGGGGGATTGCTATTTTTGTCACTTAATGATGGTCAGTAACAAAACTTTAAAAACTTCACAAAAATACTAAATACCGAGCACTGAACAAATGTTCCTCTTGTATATTAAATTCAATACCACCGTGCAGTGTTCAGCTTCCACCCCATGAAAACACCCTAACACCCTTGGGGGGGGGGGGGGAATGCGGATCCTTATTCCACTTTGAGAGTAAATGGAGCATATCCTCGTGAGCAAAAGGATTAATGGAATGGCTTGGGATCTGGTGAATACAGTTTTTGTTTTGCACTCCTGCCCCGGACCCTATAGGATTTTCCATGATTCTTGGGAAAAACCTTAGAGACTTTCAAGCACATTATTCCTTCTCTTATCCATTCACACCAGGACCCTCATAGTACACCGCGATGCACTGTGATGTGCAGTGATAGGGAGGGCCCAGGAGATAACAACCCCCTGTAATAGGATTGAGTAAACGTAAATATCACCATGAAATGTGATTACAGGGACGTTGTCAGTCTCAATATCAATGATAAAAAGTTATAAATACAGGCAGTCCCCGGGTTACATACAAGATAGGTTCCATAGGTTTGTTCTTAAGTTGAATTTGTATGCAAGTCAAAACTGTATATTTTATAATTGTAGATCCAGACAAAAAAAAATTTTTTTGTCCCAGTGACAAATGGAGTTTCAAAATTATTTGCTGTAATTGGACCAAGGAATATCAATAAAGCTTCATTACAGACACCTTACAGCTGATCATTGCAGGATGGGACTATAGTAAAGTATCCAGAGAGCTTCACCAGAGGTCACAGGGGGCAGAGGGGTCCGTCTTTAACTAGGGGTTGTCTGTAAGTCGGGTGTCCTTGAATAGGGGACCGCCTGTACTTTAATATTACAAGAAGACACAATTGTAGGATATGTCATCGGCACCCCTTCCTATTATATGAGCCAGGCTTCCACAATGTTCCCCTTCTCCTTCACCAGTCACCCTGTTATTGTGGATGCCAGTGGGTGCCATACACGCCTGTTAGGTGGTTGCGGGTGCTATGGAGAGGAGAATAAGAGGGACTTATTTTCTTCTACTAGAGACAGATGCCTCAAATGTCCATGTATTTAGGGTTCATAACATGAAGATCTTCATATTATAGGCTAAATATGAATTTCTTCTGAATATTTGGTATATTATGTATAGCTAAGCCGCTTATAGGCTCCTCTACTTTGCTATTCACAGTACAGGTGAGGCCACAGTATATATCATGGACTGCACTGATCAAAACTGTCACTCATGGCAACCAATCAGAGATCAGCTTTCATGTTCTATAGCTTTTTCCACATGAAAGCTGTGCTGTGATTGGTTGCTGTGGACACAGTTGGTTGCTATGGGCACAGATGATAACATCACAATGGCTGCAGCCTTCTGCAGAGTGAATCTTCCTGTACACAGCGATCAGAGCAGAGCAGGGGCGGAGGATCCTCCAGGCCAGAGATAGAAGACCCCCAATAATCCCAGGATCACCCCCCGGGATCTGTCTCCTCTGCTGTCAGGTAGGGAGCGGCTGTCATCATGTTGTATCCATCACATACCTGCTGCTGTCATGGAGGGGAAGTGTCAGAGCCCCCAATACTGCAGGACACAAGGGGCAGCAGGGGCATAATGTACCAGGCCAGAGTGTAGGACCTGTCATGGAGGGGAAGTGTCAGAGACCCCCATACTGCAGGACACAAGGGGCAGCAGGGGCATAATGTACCTCCCAGAGTGTAGGACCTGTCATGGAGGGTAGTGTCAGAGCCCCCCATACTGCAGGACCCAAGGGGCAGCAGGGACATAATGTACCAGCCCAGAGTGTAGGACCTGTCATGGAGGGGAAGTGTCAGAGACCCCCATACTGCAGGACACAGGGGGCAGCAGGGGCATAATGTACCTCCCAGAGTGTAGGACCTGTCATGGAGGGGAGTGTCAGAGCCCCCAACTGCAGGGACACAGGGGGGCAGGGACATGATGTACCCCCAGAGTGTAGGACCTGTCATGGAGGGGAAGTGTCAGAGACCCCATACTGCCGGACACAGGGGGCAGCAGGGACATAATGTACCTCCCAGAGTGTAGGACCTGTCATGGAGGAGATGTGTCAGCGACCCCCCCATACTGCAGGGACACAGGGAGGCACGCAGGGACATAATGTACCAGCCCAGAGTGTAGGACCTGTCATGGAGGGGAAGTGTCAGAGACCCCCATACTGCAGGACACAGGGGGCAGCAGGGACATAATGTACCTCCCAGAGTGTAGGACCTGTCATGGAGGAGATGTGTCAGAGACCCCCATACTGCTAGACACAGGGGGCAGCAGGGACATAATGTACCTCCCAGAGTGTAGGATCTGTCATGGAGGGGATGTGTCAGAGACCCCCATACTGCAGGACACAGGGGGCAGCAGGGGCATAATGTACCTCCCAGAGTGTAGGATCTGTCATGGAGGGGATGTGTCAGAGACCCTCATACTGCAGGACACAGGGGGCAGCAGGGACATAATGTACCTCCCGGAGTGTAGGACCTGTCATGGAGGGGAAGTGTCAGAGACCCCCATACTGCAGGACACAGGGGGCAGCAGGGACATAATGTACCTCCCAGAGTGTAGGACCTGTCATGGAGGGGATGTGTCAGAGCCCCCCATACTGCAGGACACAGGGGCAGCAGGGACATAATGTACCAGCCCAGAGTGTAGGACCTGTCATGGAGGGGATGTGTCAGAGACCCCCATACTGCAGGACACAAGGGGCAGCAGGGACATAATGTACCTCCCAGAGTGTAGGACTTGTCATGGAGGGGATGTGTCAGAGCCCCCCATACTGCAGGACACAGGGGGCAGCAGGGACATAATGTACCTCCCAGAGGTTAGGACTGCATGGAGGGGAAGTGTCAGAGACCCCCATACTGCAGGACACAGGGGGCAGCAGGGACATATGTACCAGCCCAGAGTGTAGGACCTGTCATGGAGGGGATGTGTCAGAGAACCCCATACGCAGGAACAGGGGGCAGCAGGGGCATATGTACCTCCCAGAGTGTAGGACCTGTATGGGGGATGTGTCAGAGACCCCCATACTGCAGGACACAAGGAGCAGGACAATGTACCTCCAGCGAGTGTAGGACCGTCATGGAGGGTGTGTCAGAGACCCCCATACTGCAGGACCAGGGGGCAGCAGGGACATAATGTACCTCCAGAGTGTAGGACCTGTCATGGAGGGGTGTGTCAGAGACCCCCATACTGCAGACAGGGGGCAGCAGGGACAATGTACCTCCCGAGTGTAGAACCTGTCATGGAGGGGATGTGTCAGAGACCCCGATACTGCAGGACACAGGGGGCAGCAGGGACATAATGTACCTCCCAGAGTGTAGGACCTGTCATGGAGGGGATGTGTCAGAGACCCCCATACTGCAGGAGACAGGGGGCTGCAGGGGCATAATGTACCTCCCAGAGTGTAGGACCTGTCATGGAGGGTATGTGTCAGAGCCCGCCATACTGCAGGACACAGGGGGCAGCAGGGACATAATGTACCTCCCAGAGTGTAGGACCTGTCATGATGTCATGAGGAAGTGATAAAGGTCCTTGTAGTTACACGGGTGCAGGACACCAGCAGCTGCACTGTGTACAGGGGGAGGACATGGACTTCAGTGTTACTATACGTCACCTCTGTGTGTGATTATAGCTAGTGATGAGCGGACCAGAGGGACGGGTTGGGTGTTTGGGTTCGGCCGCCTGACCCGGACATATTCCCAGATTGTAAACATTTGATCCAGGAAATTTGCGTCCTAGCAACTAGCAATGGCTATGATTGGCCAGGGCCAATATGTCCAGATAAGGAGCTGAACCCGATACCAAAGCCGACCATCAGGTCCACTCATCTCTATTACCCATTATTATTGCTCATTTTTATACAGCAATAACATCCCCTAATTAAATAAAAGTTCAGCTAATATCCTGTCTACCAAACCTCTTTATTAATTGATATACTGTTCAGCATCCCCCTTATTTACATATTGTCCATCAGCCAGACCCCATATTAAGATACTGTCCAGCGACCAGACCCCTATATAAATATACTTTCCAGCAGGCGGACCCCCTTATTAAGATACTATCCAGCAGGCGGACCCCCTTATTAAGATACTGTCCAGCAACCAGACCCTTATATTAAGATACTATCCAGCAGGCAGACCCCCTTATTAACATACTATCCAGCAGGCAGACCCCCTTATTAAGGGCCGGCATCAGCACTGAGGGCGAAGTCACACATGGCGTTTTAGGCCGTTTTTGGGCCGTTTTTAGTTTAGTGCGTTTTTAGAAAACACATGCATTTTTGTCCGTTTTTAATTGCCCAAATTAGGAAAACTGGACTAAAAACTGGCTAATGAATCTGGCGCCCCCTGCACTGCCCTGACAGAGTGCACCAACTTTTTTTGGTGCTCCTTTAACATGGAGCGTGCAACACTATTCTGTCAGACTTTGCATGTTAAAACTGGTGCACGGTCCGACTGAGCCCCGGAACGCCGCCTAATTTGTGTTGCATGATGCATAGTGCAGCTGCGCCACAAAAGGGTCTGGTGCGGCACAATTGTGGCACGGACACTTCTTAAATACCTGTGTAAGCGGTTTTCACTAAAAGGAACGTGCAAAGTCCCACAGAACACTGGTGCACGGCCCTTAGTAAATGTGCCCCAATGTCCGGAAACCGGACCCTGCATTAAAATTACTCTCCAGCCGTCAGACCCCAATAATAATTTATATGTAGCCCTTGTCTCCCGTGTGGCCCACATTTATGAAAAGCAGCGCTTACTGCACCGGGCACATTTACTAATAACAGTGCAGTCTGTACTATGTGCAGTTTGCAGAGGGCCCAAGATTCAGGATTTGTGGCGCACGTTCTTTATGAATCTAGCCCCCCCTGCACTGCTCCGACAGAATGCACCAACTTTTTTTGGTGCACCCTTAACATGGAGCATGTGACACATATCTGATGGACTTTTATTATGAATGTGGCGCACGATCCGACTGTGCACTGGAACGCCCCTTTATGTCCAGTTTTATGTGTAATTTTGGGTTGCGTTAGGGAAAGTGCACAAAAAGTCACGTCCAACACATAAGTGGCGCAGACATTTCTTAAATACCTGCTCAAGTAATTTGCACTAAAAACAACATGAAAAGTCCAACAAAAAATTGGTGCCGGGGCTTTAGTAATCTGGCACATTAGGGCTCATTTACTTACCCATCCGCTGGAGATCACAGATGATAATGCACTGTGCCGCGATTAACTAAGATTGTGCGCCCGATATCCTGCATGTGTCTCTTCCCCGCTCCGACAGACTTCACCTTCTTGGATTGCAACACAATCTGAAAGTTAAATCCTGCACTCAGTCCGAATCAGTCGGATCGGCCCCTAATCATGTCACATGGAAGCCAGCGCAGCTGCGCCAAAAACAAATCGCGTGCCACACAATCCCAGCGCAGACACTTGTTACATACCTGTCCAAGCCGTGTAATCCCCGAAAAAGACAAACAGTCCAACGAAAGTGCGATCTGCGACCCTCAGTAAATGAGCCCCGTTGTATTTACCCACAGGTCTAATTGTAGCAGTAAGGCCCCGTTATTGTGCGTCTAATTTACATACATTAAAGTTACAAAAAAGTAACTCAAAATGAATGTTATAAATAATTCCCTGATGTGTAGCAGTAGTTTCCATGTATAATATGTAAGGTCCCGGTGCACAGGGGAACACAGCAATGTCTTCTTGGTGCGGACGGGGGATGTTACTTATTTATTGTACAATATTAATATATTTATGTTATTTATGTGGGTGGATTTTTGTGTGTGATCTCATAATAGACCCTTGGGGACATTTACACATTTCTTTGGAGGTATTGGGGGGATAATAAGGTGGAAGGTGACATTAAACTTTGTGGGGGGTTTTGATGACCAAATTTCATTTCGATAAAGTTATATCTAAGTTGTTGTGGCCGGTAGATTCACATACAACAATGTAGTAACAGGGGCCCATAGCCAAATGTGTGTTATGGGGCCCCAAGCTGATCGGCACCCATGGATGTGAGTTACTTTATAATATGTAATAATGTTGGTCCTCACTACGATTGCTCCATATGACTGTTTGTTCTCTGTAATGTAATATTATATTTGTATACGTCCCATATGATTTTTTACAGCGCTGCGGTATATGATGGCGCTATATAAATAAATATTATTATTATTGCTTGTGTTTGCCTTATATTAATAGCTGTAATTATGTTACTTCTTTTAATAACTATTATGCACTTAGACTTGTTACTGTTTGTCTATATCAGTGATGGCTAACCTATGGCACTGGTGCCAGAGGTGGCACTCAGAGCCCTTTCTGTGGGCACTCAGGCCATCACCAGAGATGACTCCAGGTATATTCCTGCAGTCCCAGACGGCCCAGGACTTGATGTGCACAGAGGTATTTTAAAGTGACAGCGCTACCTGGGACTATTTTCTGCTTTATTGGTGCCCTCAGGTGCTGATATCAATGAAAACTGTGACAGAGAAGGGAGTATAAATCACAAATTAAATTTCTGTGTTGGCACTTTGCGATAAATAAGCGGATCTTTATTGTAGTTTGGGCACTCGGCCTCTAAAAGGTTTGCCATCACTGGTCTATATGATAAGAAATTGTCCTTCACCTTTGTTTCTTTATGGTTTTTCAATTGTGTAATTATAATAGTAGTAATAATATAGATATGTAATATCACGTTATCATTATTTACATTACAAAGACGTAAGTGTTCATTGCCCTAGAGGCGCTAGCCCAGAGAGGCATCAGCCCAGAGAGACACCAGCCCACAGAGGCACCAGCCCACAGAGGCACTAGCCCACAGAGGCACCAGCCCACAGAGGCACCAGCCCACAGAGGCACTAGCCCACAGAGGAACCAGCCCAGAGAGGCACCAGCCCACGGAGGCACTAGCCCAGAGAGGCACCAGCCCATAGAGGCACCAGCCCACAGAGGCATTAGCCCAGAGAGGCACCAGCCCAGAGAGGCACCAGCCCACAGAGGCACTAGCCCACAGAGGCACCAGCCCACAGAGGCACCAGCCCACAGAGGCACCAGCCCACAGAGGCAATAGCCCACAGAGGCATCAGCCCAGAGGCATCAGCCCACAGAGGCAATAGCCCAGAGAGGCACCAGCCCACAGAGGCATCAGCCCACAGAGGCAATAGCCCACAGAGGCATCAGCCCACAGAGGCATCAGCCCACAGAGGCATCAGCCCAGAGGCATCAGCCCACAGAGGCAATAGCCCAGAGAGGCAATAGCCCAGAGAGGCACCAGCCCACAGAGGCACCAGCCCAGAGGGGCACTAGCCCACAGAGGCAATAGCCCACAGAGGCATCTGCCCACAGAGGCAATAGCCCAGAGGGGCAATAGCCCACAGAGGCACTAGCCCACAGAGGCATCAGCCCACAGAGGCATCTGCCCACAGAGGCAATAGCCCAGAGGGGCAATAGCCCAGAGGGGCATTAGCCCACAGAGGCATCTGCCCACAGAGGCAATAGCCCAGAGGGGCAATAGCCCAAAGAGGTACCAGCCCACAGAGGCATCAGCCCACAGAGGCATCAGCCCACAGAGGCATCTGCCCACAGAGGCAATCGCCCAGAGGGGCAATAGCCCAGAGGGGCATTAGCCCACAGAGGCATCAGCCCACAGAGGCAATAGCCCACAGAGGCATCAGCCCACAGAGGCACTAGCCCACAGAGGAAATAGCCCACAGAGGCACCAGCCCAGAGGGGCACTAGCCCACAGAGGCACTAGCCCACAGAGGAAATAGCCCACAGAGGCACCAGCCCACAGAGGCAGTAGAGTGTTAGAGGTCTAATAATTGTATTTGTTTTGCTTTTATTCTACTTTAATGTGTTTGTATAAATTGTAATATCTTATCCTTTTAGTCATATAGATAAAGATACATTTCTCAGCGTTGTGTTCTAGTTGCAGATGTATCTGTACATGGAGACAGAGCTCCGACTGCCTGAGAGCAACACAGATATCTGACCCAGGGGGAAGGTGGTAGATTGAAGGAACAATCCTGTGTCTCATATCAAGGGGTAAGATGGGCCACAAGAAGCAGGCGCTGCCGTCAGACTGGGAGAGTGTGTGACCCAAGATGGCGCTGAGAGCAGTAACAGCAGTAACATGGTGGAGACAGCAGCTAACAAGCCACCGGACTTCACCACAGACTTTTTTTTAAAATTAACCCTTTTAGAAGCTGGAGAACAAGTAAATTCTACTTCTCCACCCGAGTTCTCCTCTAGACAATAGCCCTTTCAATTAAGAAGTTAAAAAGTTCCCATAGAAATAATTTTAGAATTTCATCTGCCTCATATTCATCTTGGTGTTTTAAGAGAAGTGGCAGAAGAGGAGAACAAGGATAACCGGGTATCACCGGCTTCAGAAGTGACACATGAAAAACACTAGAAGTACAAGAGGATGGCAGCAGAGAGACGATTAATCACAGGACTGATGTAATGAGTTATGGATTAAGGACTGTAAAATAGAAGAGCAATTTCCCCTAGTTCTCGGAGTCTGATCAGCATGTAGAACAACCAAACCTTATCTCCTTAACAACATGAGGCACCAAGCATCTCCTTTTATCCTTATAGTCTTGTTCGCCAGAGCTTTCCTGCAAACCATCTTGTATTAACAGACCAGATGGTGGTAATTTCTGAACCTCAGCATCAACTGGTGGACTGTTTAGAGAAAGGCAAGGTTGGAGATTCAGTTATGAAGATGTTTGCAGTCTTATAAAGAATGAAGATTTAGTGGAAGATTCATGAAACAGATTGCAGTAACGTAGTTGTATCCAATTATCCTGCACTGGGAAGAGATTAGCCTAAGGATCTTCTCCAGGTCTTGGTTTACCCTTTCAGTTTGTTTAAAGTTTAAAGTGTAATTTTGGTGAATCGGTTTCACCATGACCCAATGTTGTTCTAACTTTTAGATGGTGGAGATATTGTCCATGCCCTCTCTAGAATAGGAAGCGTTCGAAGAAGAGTGATCGGACATCCAATCTACGTGCAATGAAGGATCTGGAAAGTATTTGTTTTCTTCAAACTGGAACATAGGTCCCAAAAGATCGACCTCGACTCCGCTCGTGCCCGCATCTTCTTCTGTTGCCCCACTCTCTCCCTATATCTGCTCCTTTCCAGTCTGCTTGAGCTTCACGTGTATTTTACCGTCCCAAGTCCCAGGGCCCTGCCATCGGCATATATCTGTCGCCCCCCCCTGGCTGACTACTATCGATCCCGTCGTTACCCCCAGGTGCCTTCGGGCAGCCGTTGGGGTCGACGTGCTATCGACAGCTTGTTCTCCCTTCACTCCTTCCTTTCTTACCTCTGTCCCCATCGTTATCCGCTATCCAGTCAGTCTGAGATAGTGCCTTTGCGTTTGTTTCTCTCGCCTTACGGCCACTGCCTTCTTCTACTTCCCTAAGTCCCTGTATGGTTCGTCTCGATACTTCCTGGTTCCGCTTGTCTGTGTGGCTCGTGCCATCGTTTGATATATACAACTGAGACCATTCTCCACACTGAAGCGTGCCTGCGGGGCGTGCCTCGACTAGCTACTCACCTCCGTTTTCCGCTAGAGTTCTAGCCAGCAGGCAGTCGCAAGCTTTCTTTGCTTGGAGTGTATCGATGCATTACAGAGGATCAGACACTCTCCGGGAAGGTCGTCTCTCACCGTAAAGGACAACATGCCAGAGCGCCGTCAGTACACCTGCTTTGTGCGAACTTTCTTGCTGCTCCCCGATTATATAAGTTTGGGGATCCCGGCGGGGATATTTGTGTGCGCTCAGCGGCAGGGTTTGGCGTGTCTTGCTCGCAGCATTCTTCTTTGTCTCTGGACTGAACTCTGACTCCGTGCTTAGGGATTCGACTTACTTGACCGTGACTCCTTACTCAAATTACCTGAGCCTACTTCGGAGTGTGGTTCAATTGTTTTTTTTCGGGCACACGAATATGCCGAACAAATTAGAGCAACTTCTATCGCTTTACTCTCTGCGTGTTTATCGTTAAGAGTCACCTAGCCGCTACGACTACGGCTAATTATATCGGATATATGCCCGTCGCTGATCTGATCGACTTCCTCCGTCGGTATCCTGGACACTAATGGCCAGTCTACAACTCAGGAGTGCCGTCGCCGGGAAGGTGAGGTTTTGCTGGTGGATTTGTTTTTTCCAACTAACTTCCAAGAGTGATTAATCTGGAGCCAACAGGGCATTACTGAACTGAAGGTATAACCAAGTGTCACCCTTCAGGGTATGGGACCCACAGACCACAGCAACGATAAGGTAACTACTTCTACACCTATGCTGCATCTTTCTCCACTGATCTCGTATCAGCAAGTTAATCGTCCTTGCTTCTTGCCTCACCTCAGCCCTCGGTAGCTGTTCTCCTCGGCCGTTCTCGGGCGCCGTTCACTTCATGATCTTCTTTGGCTCCTAACACTCTGAAGGAAGGTGTTTCCTCTTTATAAACGGCTTCGGCTCGTGCGGATCGTGTCCGGCGCATCACTTACTGTTTTGGCTTATCTGTTGTTTTTGTGTCTGCGCGGCCTGTGAATGGGTCGTCCGGCGTCTAGTCGGTCCTTCACGCGGGGGTGCCTCACAGCTATATCGCCTCGAACCAAAGTGCGCTGGGATTACTCTGCACAGTCGACTCTTTTCCCGCCAGGTATGGTACCCCCCTATATTTTCTATGCGTCCGATATAAGCGGACTATCCAACGCTCTGCTCCTGCTGCTATCGGTTCTGTAAGTTCTGCTCCGTCGGTGTTGTGTCTACTCGGCGTGGTGACCCGCTCTCGTGCCCAGCCTCATGCCTAAGCTTTACTCTCGGCGTCGGCTTGTCCTCGGATGGCGAGCCGCCCTCCTTTCGCACTCTCCTGGGGTGCGGCGCTGTCCCAGCAGGGTTCTGTGTCGGTCCTCGGATCCACTTTCCGCGCTAGTATTGAAGATAGAAGGGGTAGATAGATGCGCATGCTGGCAATACTACTGAGTACTCCGACAGAAGTAAGGCAAGGCAGAAGGCCCCTGGGCGGCAGCGGAGAGCGTAAATGGGAACAGTCCGGGGGTCAGAACAAGATCAATACCAGGAACACGGTATATAAGCTTTCCCGTGGTATGCTGGAGAATTTGGCTTTTTTCTCAGTCTGAAGCGGCCAGGCGCCAATCATGGTGCGTGGCCCTTTAACATCTTTTACCCATAGACTCCTGGAAGCCACCTCTGCCCTAGGGACCGGGGACTAGTTTTTGAAGCACTGCTGTGAACTCCGTTGTCTGCTCAGTCGAGGCCGTCTAGTCAGCTTGCTTGCTGTGTCCATAATCTTTCAGGGTGATGTGGTCGGCAGCCTACGTTGCCCCTCAGTCTCATATGCTGAGAGGTGTGGCGGACAGGCTCACTCGCGGTCCTGGCAGTGAATCATCATGGGATATCTTTGTCGCCTCATCGGTGCAGATCACAGAGTATCTACTTTGCGCCTCGCCTGTTGAACAGATCACCCCCTATAATCTCCCGCTCTTCTTGTTCTGGGGAAACCTTGCAAGAGGTTACGGTTGCCAAGTATGGATCCTCCTCTCCAAGTCTCTCCTCAGGGGCCGAACCCTTCCAGTCAACAAGAAGAAACCTTAACTCTCACGGTCTTCATGTACAGAACCTCCTTTACAACAAAGACGTCAGTGGAGTCAGCCTCGGGAGCAGAAGGGAGAGGTTGCCAAGAGGAGCAAGTTAAATGACAGGTTTAAGGAGGTGACATGGAAGGAGTTCAAGATGCGCATAGTGGGAGAAGACAGAGTTTATACGCCACAGGATTATGCGCTTTTCACCACCTAGAAAGCCTCAGAAAACAGGGTCCAAGCTTGTAGCTAGGGATTTTCAGCCAGGCGTATCTGGATGATAGCCACACCTTGTCATCCGGAGAGAAGACTGGAGGAGACCTACATTTCTTATCGGCCTGGGACTTGGTGCAGGCAGAGGCCCGAAGTAGAGACTGAAGAGTCTGTTGCCAGATTGATTTGAGGTCCTGCACCAACTCTTCTACCACAGGAATATCTGAGGGAATGGACAGAGGAAGAGGTGGGCGTGGAATTCGTCTATAGACAATAAGGAAAGGAGCAGCACCAGCAGACTCAGAGTCCAGGGAGTTATAGGAGAACTCCGCCCATGTCAACAGATTGGACCAGTCATCCTGACAGGCAGAGACAAAATGGTGGAGATAACAGCCCAAAGTTTGGTTCACGCTTTCAACTTGACCATTCGACTGTGGATGATAAGCGGAAGAAAAGTCCAGATTCTCTTGCAGCTGGTTACACAAGGATCGCCAGAACTTACAAACAAACTGAACCCCTCGATCAGAAACGATGTGCTGAGGAAATCCATTAAGCTGGAAGATGTAATGGAAGAACAGACTGGCAAGGCGAGGAGCAGACGGAAGACCAGAAAGAGGAAAAAAATGGGACATTTTGGAAAACCGGTTAGTCACCACTCAGATGACGGTATTGCCAGAGGAAGGCGGAAGGTCCATGATGAAGTCCATTGCCACGTGCGACCACGGGGGCCTGTGTATCGGTAATGGCAGTAGCAAAACCAGCTAGTTTCAGGTGGCTTATTACGGGCACAGGAAGTGCAGAAACCCGCAAAATTCCCAATGTCTTTGACCAGGTCAGGTCCCCAATTGAAACGGGAAATGAGGGCCACAAAGCGTTGCACCACAGGGTGCCCAGCCACACAATAACAATGTCACCAAGTCAATATCCTCTTTCGAAGTGCAGTTTGGACATAAGTCTTGCCAGGGGGAGCTGCCGAAGATCCACCGGAGTAGCAACAACCAGTTGTTCAAGAGAAATAATAAGCCGAGTAGCCAGTTCCTCTCCAATGACTTCAGAGGCATGAGAAAGGGCATTAGCCTTGGCATTCTTCTCAGCAGGATGGAAGGGGATCAGGAGGTTGAAACATGAGTAGAAGAGTGACCAACGGGCTTGCCTAGATTTGAGCCATTGAGCTGTCTGGAGATATAGGAGATTCTTATGATCTTCCTATATGTAGACGCGATGGTGAGTTCCCTCCAGAAGATAATGCCACTCTTCCAGGGCCAGTTTGATGGCCAGTAGTTCTCTATGTCCTATGGAGTAAATCCACTCTGTGGAGGAGAAAGTCTTAGAGAAATAGCCGTAAGTGAGAGTTCGGCCTTTAGACCCTTTCTGGGTGAGCACCGCCCCTGCTCCTACCGAGGAGGCGTACACTTACAGATGAAAGGGCTTCTCTGTATCAGGCTGAGTGAGAACTGGGGCTGAGGCAAAGGTGGATTTTAATCTTGAGAAGACTTCTTCAGCCAGCAAGAGACCATTGGCACCCTTCTTGGTGGGCTTCACAATAGGAGTGGACAAGAGTGGACAAGTGGGGGAATAAACTGCCGGTAATGCAAAGCCCAGGAAACCTTCTGGACACAGCCATTGAAAAACAGCAGACAACTTGGCAGGATCTGTCTGGAGGCCGAGGAAAGGAAGGCTTTGCTGGTGAAATTGGCATTTCTCGAGTTTCGCGTAGAGGCAATTGATCTTGAAGCGACTAAGGACTTGCCGTACGTGGGACTGGTGGGACTCTAGATCTGGGGAGAACACCAGAATGTCGACAATGTAGATCAAGATACAGGTATATAACAGATCCCTGAAGATGTTGTTGACGAATTCCTGAAATACGACTGCCACATTCGTAGGGGCAGTGCAGTGGCAAAGTCTCTGCTTGTTTCTAGGAAAATACATCAGCAAAGTCCGGATAACAAGTTGGAAGGCCCAAGTACTGGTAATTACTGTTGTGGGTGTTGAGGGCCACCTTGTATTTGTCTTGAGAGAGCTTTCGAATGAGGTTGTAGGACCCTTGTAAATCCTGCTTAGTGAAAACAGTGGTACTGCAGGTTATTTTAGGTGTAGCAGGTATTTATGTTTCATTTTTATTCAGCCTACAATAGTCTATCAAAGCTCGAAGACCACCAACCTTGTTTTCCTGTGCTAACTGGGGAGGAAAATGGTCAAAAGAATCCCCTTTGGAGACTGTCCAAAATGTACTTGGTCATAGGTCCTTCCTCGTGGAGTAGTTTTGCACAGAAGCAAGTCCATGGCAAAATTCCAGGAATGATGGGGTAGAAACTTCACCACCTGCGACTTGCTGAATGCATTAGTATAGAAGTGATAGGGCTTTGTGGAATAATGTTACTAGTTTGAGAGAGACCGAGAGTGACTGGTTTAGTTGGTAACAATTTTTTCAGACATGATGACAGACATTGAAGGCCCCATGAGAGTATTGCCACTTGGAGCAGTTGAGGTGAGGAGCGAGCTTCTGTAAGCATGGCAACCCCAGGATGAGTAGACGGATTGTCTTGGGAACCTCTAGAAGTTTGATATCCCACTGGTGCGGCGCATCAACTCTCATAACCAGGGGGTTGGTATGGTACTGCATAAATCATTCTGATATCATTACAATCTGTGCTGAACAAAGATAATGTATGAGGAAGAGCAAACTGAGACATTCCCCATCTGACTTCGGGTGAGCTAGAGACGACCAAACTTATGGGATGTACTGGAGCTTGGATCGAGGCCAAGCTCAAAGCTGAAGTCAGAGTCATTGGAGCGTTTGCAGAGTTGAAGTCACAATGACCGAGACCTTGGAATGACAGGGTCAAGATAGAAGAGAGCAGGAATGCTGGAGTATAGAGAAAAGACCTGATACTCTGGTAGGAAGTGGCTTTATAGGCCATAAATGTACTTCCTGTGACCTAAGAGGGAAGTTCCTGTAATTTCCAGTGATGCTGTGAACTGCCCACCAAATGAAGTTGCAGCCTGTAACCTGCATTGTGGTCACCAGAGGGAACTACTGCTGTGAAGGGCTGTAAGACGTGGAGGGAGCGCTACCTCCGGTGCAACAAGATGTTCACACTAAATATGTGTTTATCGTCACAGTTATCTGTGGAAAGAGAGCTTAGGATCCCTATCCAACTGTGTACACCAGGCCGCCCACTAAATCCTATTGTAATAAAATTGTTACTCTATAAAGATTCAAATATGATGATGTGACAGGCCAAGGGATAGCAAGATATTAAAAACACATTGGTGTGAAGAAGACTTCTCCATATTACAATTACAAGGTGACTTCTGATGATGGAGCTGTGTCCAGGACTTTCAGACTAGGTGATTGGATTTGTTCCAACCAGGTCACACTTCCAGAGCTTAGATGTCTGCCAGGATTGTCTGGTCCTCCTGTTCATTTGTGAAGGTTTTGGAGGCACATTTTCATCTTACGGCTCACGCATGCCAGACGTTATGTGGAGCGTGCCTTTGGTATCCTATGTAGCAAATGGAGGACGCTCCTTATCTCTCTTCAGATGGACCTGGACAATGTGAAGCTGGTAGTCCAAGTCTCCGTTATCATATATGTAACTTCATAATGTCCAGATTCGTGACAGTGCAGCAGATGGTGACCTGGAGGAAATTTCGCCAACATCTTCAACCCCTCTACACCGGACTCTACATGGATGACCTGGAGCAGAGGATCAGTACTCCTCCTACTTTGTGTCCCCAGAGAGGGCTGTATCTTGGCAACCGGATTGGTTCTGGACTCTTTAGTTAGTTTAGAGTTTTTTGTTCTTCTTGGTAGTTAGTTTAGGGACTCGCAAGCTGATGAGGACCCGTGACGTGGGTTGCGAGCTTACGCTTTTCAGGCTCTAATTTTATTTTTATTGTTGTTTAAAGTCTGATAAATTTAGAGCCTGAAAAGTTAACTAATACCTCATTGAAGATTGATCAATGTAAACAAATAATTAGACAAATAGCTAGATATAGCCGATGCCACCTACCAGCATGCCCTTGCTACACTCCTTTGCTCACCTCCTCGTTCTCCCATTCCGATGCCAGAGTTCTATAAAAATCCTGCTTTCGGGAGCGCCACGATGTGTGTGCGTCTATGCAAAGTGTATGTGCACAACTCCGGCTTTGGGATGAGATTGTGGAGGTGAGGAAAGAAAAGCATCGAGGAAACCCTGGTAGGTGGCATCGGCTGAAGAGTAGTCGCTTTGTTCACCTCCGTGCTCTCATCCCGCAGCTGGGTATAATTTGCATAAGTAAATCTGCATATACTGTAGATTAAATTAGACAGGGATTGCATGGGGATAAGGAAAATAGAATCAATCTACCATCAGATCTACCTTATTAGGTAGGTGGGTTTTCTTTATTATAGCATCAGGATTTTGTTTCTAGATGCCACAGATAGGTGTAATCCACTGTTAAAGTTACATTGGCCAGGCAACTGTGCCACTCCACCACATGCTACAGTTCGAACTGTCATAATTATTGGCTTATATTTGGCAGACACCCATCATGGTCCATGAGAAGGTCATCTTCTTATCTGAATGGATTTTATTGAGATATTGGAGTATTATATATATTTTGATAAACCATTGAAGCAAGTCTTATTTTATTTCAGAAATGACTAGAGCAGGCGACAATGTTGTACTTTTGACACCAGTATCATGTCGTCATACAATATGGTTTTTTGATCACATTTTATAGCATTTTTGTGGGAGCTTGAAGAAGGTAAAAAATCATAATTTTGAGGTGGTTATAACGTTTTTTTACGGCGTTATCGTGCGCGGTTCAATAATGATTTCTATCAGTTGTTATCGACGCGGAGATATGTACCCTTTTTCCCCAGACGCATACTGGTGATACTCCATGTTATACTAGATAGTGGGTTGTTTGTTTATGATTTGACTTTTTTTTGAGTTATGTCTGCTTCTATGTTTTGGGGGTTTTGGGGATTTTTAGTGATTTATGACTTTTTTTTTAATGAATAACTTTTTTTTTTTTTTTTGCACTATTATACCATGGGAATAGTGAAGAAGCAACATCTGATTGCTTCGTCATGGATAATATTCTTTGGCCCCCCAATACTGTTTTGCAGAGGTATTATCAGTGTCAGCCTATACAACTGCATAGGCTGCAACTGTGCCAGTAAGATTGAACGTCACAGACGCAATCTACGGTGCAATGCTGCAGGTAACTATGGGGTCCTATCGGACCCCAGAGTTTACATAGCACGAGCGGCGACCCGAAAACGGTTCGGGGGGGCCGATCGTGGGGGAAAGACCCCCAGATACCAGGTAGAGCCGCGGTCGCGCTGACCGCGGCATTAACGGGTTAAGCACCGCGAAGGAGACACTCCGATGCGGGTGTTACACCTGGGGTGCCGGCTATCAGTCACAGCCGGCAACCCCGTCTTTCCGATGCCGGTTCGGCTAGATCTTGAGCTGAACCGGCCTCAGCTCAGTCCGATATATCGGACGGCTGACGCTAAGTCAATGCGCTCAGCGTTCGGATATGGACGCTGAGCGTTAAGAGGTTAAATGTCCGACAAATGTAAATGGGTTGAGTCCGTGTAATATCTTTAACACTAGTTATGAAAAAAAAAAAATGGGACCAGAGTTTTATCGGCTCCGTACCTCTTGAAGTGGATAGGACACCTAGAAGGTTTTCAACACTGCTACTTAAAGAAGAACGAGCCAACATCAATAATAGCGATTAATGACATATAAGGTTTGTATTAAAAAGAAAAAAAAAAAAAGGGTCTCTCATTACCATCCACCATCCTGTGATCCCAACATCATTACCTCCTCTCTACAGAACTTAGAATTTATCCAAGGCTCCCAGACATCTTATTTTTTCAATGCCGGGTTCCCCACACATGGCTTTTGCAAACCCGTCTGCTAGAATAGTGTTGTTAACAATTCTCTGCCACATTCCTATTGTAGGGGTATCTTTAGCCATCCATTTTCTAATTAAACAAAATCTAGCTGCAAATAGTAGTTTTGCAACCACATATTGTTTATCTGTCTCGCAGCTACCCTCCTCAATTATGCCCAAGACACATGTACCGTATATACTCGAGTATAAGCCGACCCGAGTATAAGCCGAGACCCCTAATTTTACCACCAAAAACTGGGAAAAACTACTGACTCGAGTATAAGCCAAGGGTGGGAAATGCATTGGTCAAACCCCCCCAGTAGTATACAGCCTGCCAGCCCCCAGTAGTATACAGCCTGCCAGCCCCCAGTAGTATACAGCCTGCCAGCCCCCATGTAGTATTTAGCAGCCCCTAGTAGTATACAGCAGCCCCCTAGTAGTATACAGCAGCCCCCTAGTAGTATACAGCAGCCCCCTAGTAGTATGCACCTCTACATTCCTGCACCTCTACATTCCTGCACCTCTACATTCCTGGACCTCTACATCCCAGCACCTCTACATCCCGGCACCTCTACATTCCTGCACCTCTACATCCGTACACCTCTACATTCCGGCACCTCTACATCCCTGCACCTCTACATCCCTACATCTCTACATCCCTGCACCTCTACATCCCTGCACCTCTACATCCTTTTGAGTTACTTTTATCTGTTACATTAGTTAAGATGTAGTTGAAATGCATTTTTATCTACAATATTTAATCATATAATGAAAAGCATATGAACACTACACATTTATACACATAATGGCATAGATATAAGTTACACATTCTTAGGAAACACATATTCTACACATAAAAGTTTTCCCTGTGTACTGAAATGACTGACTCATAAACACTTCCCACATATGTAGCAGGTTCCTGGAAACATTTTGGGGAAGTGGATATAGACAAAAAGAAGGGGACACAGGGGAAATCAGTTCTGGGAGACAATGGCTGTCAGTACTCACCATCCTGGGGGTCCCTGGCACCAGCGTCATGTCCTCCTTCCCAGGTTCCCTCCTCTGCACTTATCTGGACCTGCTCTTTCTCCATTCTGTGTATCAGTCTCTCAGTATAAGCTCCTCCAGTAAGATCTTCCACCAAGAAGTTCTCCCATGTGAGTCCTGCTTGGGTCTCTTATACCCCTTGGTCTGCCCCCTCCTGTCTCAACAACCTCCCCCATGAAAATGAAGGGTGTTGGTCCCACTTCCTTATCAGCCAGGCTGATTGGTTATCACACTCTGATTGTTCTCCTTTGTTATGGGTTTATCATTCCTTCCCACCAAAGAAAGCGGGCCAGGATGCGTCTGCCGGATGGAGCTTGATAACTTCATTTGCAAATCTTTACTAGGCCAGATGTCCCTGTGTGATTCCCTACTGATTCCACATCCTGAACAATAGGAAATGCAAATCCATGCAGACAAGGCGTCTCCAATGACAATGTGACTGCCCTGTCCAGGAAATGGCTTCATGGAGCAGAGAATTATACAATAAAGTGATTTTTACATCTATGTTAGAAGACTTTGCTTAGGAAAATAAATATGGATATTAACATCCAATGTATTATAATTTATATCTACCATCCTGCTGCGTCTGACCAGAAGATTGCGTGAGAGTAATGGTCAGCTGATATTTTGATGTGTCTATATTTATATATGTATATATATATATATATATATATATACCGTATATACTCGAGTATAAGCCGACCCGAGTATAAGCCGAGACCCCTAATTTTACCACCAAAAACTGGGAAAAACTACTGACTCGAGTATAAGCCGAGGGTGGGAAATGCATTGGTCAAACCCCCCCAGTAGTATACAGCCTGCCAGCCCCCAGTAGTATACAGCCTGCCAGCCCCCAGTAGTATACAGCCTGCCAGCCCCCAGTAGTATACAGCCTGCCAGCCCCCAGTAGTATACAGCCTGCCAGCCCCCAGTAGTATACAGCCTGCCAGTCCCCAGTAGTATACAGCCTGCCAGCCCCCAGTAGTATACAGCCTGCCAGCCCCCAAGTAGTATACAGCAGCCCCCAGTAGTATACAGCAAGCCCCTAGTAGTATACAGCAAGCCCCTAGTAGTATACAGCAAGCCCCAAGTAGCATACAGCAAACCCCTAGTGGCATACAGCAAGCCCCTAGTAGTATACAGCAGCCCCCTAGTAGTATACAGCAGCCCCCTGGTAGTATACAGCAAGCCCCTGGTAGTATACAGCAAGCCCCTAGTAGTATACAGCAAGCCCCTAATAGTATACAGCAAGCCCCTAATAGTATACAGCAAGCCCCTAGTAGTATACAGCCAGCCTGCCCCCACGGCCCTTAAAAAAATAAACTTATATACTCACCCTCCGATGTCAGCGCGGCTCCCCGATGTCGGCGCGACTTACCGATGTTCCCGATGTCAGCGTGTCCCGTCTTCTTTCTTCTCCGCGGCTCCTCATCTCTCTTCTTTCTTCCGGCATGGACGCGGCCATCTCTTCTTCTAGCATGCGCATACTATGACACGGCCGCTGCTGACGTCATAGTATGCGCGGCCACTAAGAAACCATGGCCGCCTCCATGCCGGAAGATAGAAGAGAGAAGAGGAGCCGCGGCGACATCGGGGAGCTGCGCTGACATCGGAGGGTGAGTATTTAAGTTTATTTTTTTTTTAAGTGGGTAATTTTTTTGTTATATACTCGTGTATAAGCCGAGGGGACGTTTTTCAGCACATTTTTTGTGCTTAAAAACTTGGCTTATACACGAGTATATATGGTATATATATATATATATATATATATATATATATATATGATTAGGATGAATATACATGAACACAGCTAAGCTTCCATATTGTCTGCTAATGAAGTGCTGTATCATCTTACCCCAGTAAATGATCTTGGCCTCAGAATACATGTAGAAGGACAAGGACATTCCATGATGTTATTGAGGCAATTGGGGGGGGGGGGCATTTATTATGTTCATTTACCACACAGAGGAGCTCAATCCACCAGGGCTTTTTGTTCCATACATTTTTTCTTTATTTAGGGAGATTTAAAACTTGGACATCATATTAATCCAATGCGTTTCTGACATATATAGCATCTTTAGTCGTGGATAACAGAGTATAAAATGAGAACCAATTTACATCTAGATTTACATAGGACATAATGAACACCTCACAGAAAAAGGGGGGCGTGATCCTAAAAAGTCATGTGTCTGTGACATCACAATAGTATTGTAATCATGTAATCGGAAACATTCAATGCAGTAATAATTAAAACATTGTATTTTCATATACATAGAGAACATGAAATCCACATTTCATCACAGAAAATCAATTCATATGCAGCCACAGGTATTATTGTTGAGGCTAGTGCTATCTCTAATCAATGATGGTGACGTTGATGGGGTGCATCTCCTTTTGGGAACCACCCTACACCCATCTTTTAAAATGTGTTCCATCTTAAGGTATTTTAGTACTATAAGTTTGATTCTATAGAACTGTGGAATAACTGTAGAGACACAACAGGTGTATTATTGTTGAGGCAATTTTTTGTGCAATAATTGGAGGTTTTCTTTTGGAGTAAGGTATTTTGCGATCCTTGTGTGCAGCAATATCCTCAGCCCTTTTCTTCTAGCATGCGCATACTATGACGCAGCCGCTGCTGACGTCATAGTATGCGCGGCCACTAAGAAACCATGGCCGCCTCCATGCCAGAAGAGAGAAGAGGAGCCGCGGAGAAGAAAGAAGACGGGGCGCACTGACATCGGGGACATCGGTAAGCCGCGCCGACATCGGGGAGCCGCGCTGACATCGGGGATCCGCGCTGACATCGTAGGGTGAGTATTTAAGTTTATTTTTTTTAAGTGGGTAATTTTTTTTGTTATAGACTCGTGTATAAGCCGAGGGGACGTTTTTGCAGCACATTTTTTGTGCTGAAAAACTCGGCTTATACACGAGTATATACGGTATGTAGTGAGTCCTGAATCTTAACATCAAAGGTCCTCCCTATCACTGCCAGAACTTCCCCCCAGAATCTTCTGATCCTGGGGCAAAACCACAGCAGATGTATATCATCCGCCTTTTCTAAACCACATCTTTTGCAGCAATAGACCCTGGGTCCAAATCTTGATAGAACTTTTGGTGTGTAATAAATACGATTTAGAATGAATAGTTGAGCTACCCGATGGGCAGGAATGGTGAGGACCTTCTTCACATCCCTAAACACCTTTTTCCAATCTGTTTCCTCAAACAACCCCACCTCTCCCGTCCATTTATTAATTATTCTCTTCAAATTATTGCTATTCTCTTTCACAGGCCATATTCTTATTATCTTATTACTTTTAAATTTGATACCAACCGATCCCCGCAAAAAGTCAAGAAGCGGGTGTAGCTCCTTGTGCACCATCACTGGTTTATCCAGCGCATTCCACCAATTCCTAATCTGCAAATAAGTATAGTACCCAGAGGTGTGCTGAAAGGATTTGAGGGCACCATTATCCACCAATTGCTCAATATACCTTATGTTACATTCCACCCAGGGTTTAGCATTTGTCTCTGGAACATTCCACTTCCTATTACCCCATATAGGGGATATAGATATAATTCCTGAACTATTAGTTTGGGCCTTTAGCTCTTTCCAAATTCCTAGCATAAGCTGTAGCGTGGGCCGGGAGGTATCTTTGGTTTGAGTTCTCCATATTTCTGTCTCAAGGATTTCTAGAATATTATACCCATAAGTCTTGAGTTGAGGACTACACACAATCGCCAGAGGGGACCTGTCCCAGACTGCCTTATATTTGGCCTGTGCTATAACAAAGTACCTTCTTGGGTCTGGAATTACAAATCCCCCCCTCTCATAGGGTTGCTGCAAGATCTCCATCTTTAGCCGGGGCGGTTTACCCCGCCAAACCAATTCAGCAAACAAGCTTTCAATTATTTGAAATATCTTTTGGGGAACCATAATTGGATATGCCGCCAGGGCATACAACAACTTGGGGAGTATAAACATCTTAATTACGGCAACTCTGCCCAGCATATTTAGTGGCAGCTTTTTCCATATTTGTACCTTCTTTCTTATTTCCGATATCATTGGTAAGATATTTTTTTCGACATATTCTAAGATATTGTTTGAAATATTACCAGGATATTTTACAGCACTTCCCTTCATGATGGTTATAAGACCTCGGGGGGCATCTACATTTATTTCATCCAAGGGCAGCCAAGCCGACTTGTGCCCATTTAAGGCACAGGCCGGAGATCCTTCCAAATTCCCCGAAAACCTCAAATACCCTGGGCATCGCCCCTTGATCACCTAAATATAGTAAGACATCGTCAGCATAGAGTGATATCTTCTCGTGGGCACCTCCCTGCTTAAATCCCACTATATCCTGATCTCGTCTTATTCTACAAGCCAACAGCTCCATAGCAATGGCGAAAAGAAGGGGAGATGGAGGGCACCCCTGTCGGGTCCCTCTACTCAATTTAAAGGGCCTTGAAACAGACCCGTTAATCAACACTCTCGCTGACGGATCTGTATATAGGAGTCTCACCCAGGAGATAAATCTCTGCCCAAAACCCATCCTGTCCAACGTGTGCCATAAAAATTTCCATTCCAGGGTATCAAAAGCCCTTGAAGCATCCAATAACAGCAGGGATCGTTGCCCCGGATTGGACGGCACAATCTGCATGTTAAGGAAGAGTCTACGGAGATTATCCATCGTTGATCCACCTGGCATAAAGCCATTTTGGTCTGAATGTACTACCTCTCTTATCACCTTTTTTAATCTTTCAGCCAACACTTTTGCAAGTAATTTATTATCAACGTTGATAAGTGAGATAGGTCGGTAGGCATCCACCTTATGGGGATCCTTATCCGGCTTAGGTATTAATATAATTAATGCCTCTCTCATGGAGGCTGGCAGGTACCCGTTGGCAAGTGAGAAATTCCAGGTCTCAATCAGGTGCCCTATTAGCTCTTCCCTATACATGCTATAGAATTCGTAAGGTATGCCATCCAATCACGGGGAGGTACCCCCAGCCGCTCGGCCCAAAGCCTGTACAACCTCTTCTACCCCAATATCTTTGTCAAGCGCATTCTTCCCTGTCTCCGATAACTGCGGAACATGTCCTTCTCCTAAAAATACCATTATTTCCTCTGGTGAGGGTGAATTGCAAGAGGTGTAAAGTTCCTCATAATAATTTGTAAAAGTTTCCAAAATCACTTCAGGTTTAACCGTGTAGCCCCCTCCTTGTGCTTCAATACAATAAATGTGTGCTTTTTCCCTATTATCTCTAACTAGGTTAGCCAACATCTTCCCAGAGGCATTTGCCTGCAAGCCTTTTTTCCTAGCCTGAATGGCAATTTTCCTATCTGCCTGATTTTTTAGCAACTCAGTATAGCATAAACTGGATTCCTCCCAGGCCTGTCTATTTGCTTCTGTAGGATCTCTGAGAAATGTCTCTTCCCTTTCCTTAACTCTAACTTCTAATTCCTGCAAACCCCTATTCAACTGCTTCTTATACCAACATAATTGTGCTTTATATTCCCCCCTCACAACTGCTTTAAGCGTGTCCCACACTATGTCCTTTCCCGCAGAATCCTTGTTTCTTAACTCCTTAATGACGCAGCCGGTTTTTAAGTTAATGCTCAGACCTTTTTCTTAAAATTTGACCAGTTTCTCTTCCTGTGGTAATAACTTTTTAAGGCTGCATTCACACGATCTTTTAAATTTTCACGTTCTGTATATTCTGGCGTATGTGCCGTATATACGTGCCGTTTTTACCGTATGCGCAACGTATTGCCCGTATCCGTACCGTGTCCGTACAAAAAACGGTGGGCCAGCAAATAATGAGAAATGATGACAAAGCTTGCCAGCCCAAATTTGGTCACCTGACCGGCCCGACTCCATTTTGACTTTTGTGAGAGCAAGGTAGTCTCCATTGCTGCTTGGTTTCTGGTTTCTGGCACTTCTTTCTTTGCGATGGCGTACAATCCCACAGACGATCTGCTCGGACTGGGTTGTTCTGCGCTTTCTGAAGGTGTTCTGCAATGCGTGAGGAGGAGCGGCGCTCGATAGGCGATTTGGGTTCATCCCATTGTTGCGAGCGGCCTAGGAGGGGTCACTTCATGAACTTGTACGCTGACCTGCGCCGCATCGGACAAGTTTAACAACTATCGTTCGAGATGACTGTGACTTATTTGTGTCTTTTGGCGGACCTGCGATCGGGGGCTCCGGTTTCAGGATACCAAAATGAGGCGGTCGTGGACACCAGAGGAACGGCTCATTGTGACACTGCGGTAATTTTCTAGTATATACATTTCATTATTTCAAGTTGGACAGTCTGTTTAAATATTAAAGTATTTTTTTTTTTAGGTTTCTTGCCACTGGAACTCGTTTGCTTCGCTGCATATGAGTTCCTGTGGGCGTTTCCACCATCAATGATCGTGAGATGACCTGCGAAGTGATATGGAAGCGACTAACATGCGGTCTATGCTGTGTGCCAACTGCTGAGACTGATCCGGATTCTGAGGTTTCCTGGACTCAGCACAGTTTCCAAATGCATCGGGGCGCTGGATGGGAAACACATAGTGTGAAGAAGCAGCTCACTCAGGGTCCCAATTCTTCAATTATAAACAATATTTTTCTGTGGTTTTGTTGGTTTGGCTGACATGACTACAAGTTATAATTGTGATATTGGGGGCTATGGAAGCTTGCGGATGAGCGGTCTTCAGGGCTTCCAGAAGGGGTGAACGAATTCGCTCCAACCAGCTGACCCTGCCGCGCCGAGATGTCTACCTGGATCTACTGGACCTCCTGCACCATTTATTATCGTTGCTGATGAAAGGCTTTGGACTTTCCCGTCATGTGCTGCGGCCATTCCCGCGGCGTGGTTGGATGACGGAGGCGCATTTTCAACTATCGGCCACCCGAGCAAGACGGTATGTGAGGAGTGTGCCTTCGGGATTCTTTGCAGCAAGTGTGGGTTCTACATAGCTCTATTCGATGGACCCGGACAAACGTTAAGAAGGTAGTGCAAGCTGCGTTATCTTCACAACTTCGTTCGGATCCACGATGGTGCCTCAGATGGTGACGTGGAGGACAACATCCAACAGCATCTATCCCCTGGACAACACTCTCCAAGGACGACCCGGAGTGGCTGGACTGTTTGTTCGTGAGCCGTTTGCCTCCTACTTGTTTCTGCGGAGGGTGTCGTTCCTGGCAGATGGATGCTATTAGTGGACGTGAGGCTCTGGACTTTTAGATTAGTGGCTTTTTTTTATTTTGAACCTTTTGTTTTGGTAGTTTAGTGTTGGGACTCGCAAGTGATGGGGCCCCTTGACGTGGGTTTGAGCTTACTACTTCTTTGACCCATATTCGAATAGTTGCTTTGGCTGACATGGAAAATGAGTCAAAGGAGTAAACTAAGACCTCATCCAATTTTTTGTTTAATTAAAATTATTACACAATACCTTGTCATGTGTTTTTTTTCTAAGACATTAGCAATGTGGATGGATGGTTATGTGTGCATTTGAATTTGGATGTAATAATCTTCAAAAATTGTTAAAAAATGTGGCCGTATGCTCTTCTTTAGCTTCTTTGTTCCTAAATTTAGGATATAATTCAAATGTAATGTGGGAGCTCCAGGTTCATAGTCTTAATGAGTTGGAGTTCCTCAAGCACATTTGCAAATTTTACAAAGGGGTAAGTAAGGGGTGTGAGGGATGGATGGTATTATAACAATATAAGATTACCACATTCAAGGTGCTCGTATCTATGAGCAAGTGTACCTGGTTATCCATGTTGATTTGATGGTGATTAAAAGTAGTCTGTAGAGAAGAGACAGAGGAGTGCAAGGCTACTTTGCTGTTTGATCCATGCACCCATCTGTCTCTTTGACAGCATACAGGATTTAGTGGATGGAGTAAAGAATAATGAAAGAAAAATTTTTTTTTTAACGAATTTATAAACAAATATAACAATATAACAATACAAAATGCTGTGTATTAGAGTTCATAAAGCTCTCTTGTGTATGGACCAGATGTTGCTTGGCCATGAGAAGCATGGCTGAAGAGCCTTCGTAGGGCCCATGGAACACAGGGCCATGGCAGGGTATCGGTGGTGGAGGTGGGCTTGGAGGGTAGCAGTCCACCCACATGCTGCCGCCGTCTTTCCAAAAAAAAGCCACCTCGGACTTGTCCTTCGGTTGGCCCTTTTGAAAAATCTGCAGGGACAGCCATATGGCTACCCTGCAGTTCATTCTGTCATCCTCATGAACTCCTTGCAGGCTGGCACCATGGAGCGATGCAGATGTCCTCCGCCGATTCATCGCGCCTCCTCCTCAATGTACAAGACCTCCCTCTCAGCAGCATACTGAGACTTGACACTCCCAGCTGCCTCCTTCTACGCGAACGCCGGCGGGTGGTGGTGGTGTGTAGATGGAGGGTTGAGGTGGGGATAGACTCTGGCTGCTCCTCAAAGGACCCTCCAACACATCTTCCCCAGTCTGAATAGAGGCAGATTCCTCAAATTACCACAGTTCTAGAGAAAAAAAAATAATAAAAATTTGTGCACATATTCATAGTGCATTGATGCAACAACAATCTGAGGAAACAAGAACTTACAATTCTTTTTAATAATGCTTAAAGTAAAAATGTTTTGATAAATTACTCTCCAACGTCCATCACCGGATCCAAAAACTGCATGAAACTTGTGTAAAGGTACGGTTCTGTGCAGTTTTCCATGCCCACTTCGCCTTTCTCCGACTTTCCCTCTTAATTGGTCTCTTGCTGATGACCATCGTGTGGAGACCTTTTACTATAAAAAAAAAAAATTTAATTAATTGCGGTTTCAAGCAAATTACAGAAAAGAATTAAGAAGGTCAGGCCACAGGCTCAGGTGAACAGATGGCTGCAGGGGTGATACAGGGCACATGGCTGCAGGGGTGATAAGGGCACATGGCTGCAGGGTGAAAACAGGGCCACACTGGCTGAGGGGGACACAGCACAGTGCGGGTGTACAGGCACAGGCTGCAGGGTGATACAGGCAATGGCTGCAGGGGTGATACAGGCACATGGCTGCAGGGTGATACAGGGCACATGGCTGCAGGGGTGACACAGGGCACATGGCTGCAGGGGTGACACAGGGCACATGGGTGCAAGGGGGTGTGTGATACAGGCACATGGCTGCAGGGCTGATAAGGCACATGGCTGCAGGGGTGATACAGGGCACATGGCTGCAGGGGTGACACAGGGCACAGGCTGCAGGGTGATACAGGGCACATGGCTGCAGGGGTGATACAGGCCACATGGCTGCAGGGGCTGATACAGGCACATGGGTGCAGGGTGAAAAGGGCACATGGCTGCAGGGGTGACACAGGGGCACATGGTCAGGGTGATACAGGGCACCAGGCTGCAGGGGTGAACAGGGCACATGGCTGCAGGGCGATACAGGCACATGCTGCAGGGGTGGGATACAGGGCACAGGTGCAGGGTGATACGGGCACATGGCTCGGGGTGACACAGGGCGCATGGCTGCAGGGATCGCAGGGGTGGGGTATGCACATGGATGCAGGGCAGGGTAATTAGCTTACCAAGAGATGCACGTTCCCGGTGTACTGCTACTAGCCATTCGTCCCGGCAACAGTATTGCAGTTATCTCCTCCACTTTTTGTGCTTGAGGGCACGGTTGTGGGAAGTCTCCCACGCGTATCCCATGGATAGGGTGCGCTGCACCAGAGCCAGGAGCCTCTCCATCTGCACATAAGCCATGTTGCTTCTGACTCCAGGAAAGTCCTCCCCTCCCCCCCCTAGTTCCTGGTATTCCTAATACAGAACGTATATACGGCAGCATACGGTGGCCACAACGTATGTCACCCGTATTTATACGTTTCATAGACTTCAATGGGCATACGGCCGCCAAGAACGTGAAAAAATAGGACATGCTCTTCTTTTTATACGGCTCACATACGGTACGGTACGGTACGGTGACAAATAGGGCATTCTTTGTATCACCGTATCTCCCATAGGAATGAATGGTAGCGTATTGGACGAATAACGCCCGTATATACGGCCGTTTTCAACGGTGTGTGAATGCAGCCTAAACTTTAAGAGATCATCTGTGATTTTGAGATTGTTTTCTCGTGAGATATGTAGGTATGTTTAGCATTATCATTTCGGTGATCAGTTTCTTTTTGGGGGGTAAAAATTCAATAATTTAGGAAAAATTTTAAAAAAAAATGACAATTTTTGTAGAAACCTTTTGCCATTGGTCTTATTTTTATTTCCATAATTTGTTGTACATTTCCATTTTTTTTTAGGATTGAGAAGGTTTCAAGTTTTAGTAGCAACTTCTCCGATCAAGAGATTGAAAAAAGCTAAATTTTTAGTGACCAATTCAGTTTGGAAGTGCTAAAGGCTTCTGTACTATATACCCCCACAAGTAACACATTTATGAACCTAACATCTTCAAACTATTCAAATCAGCATTTGAGAAGTCTGTTAACCCTTTAAATCTTCTCTGAAAGCAAACAAAAATGGATTGAAAATTTTGAAATTCAATTTTTTGAATAAGATTATTTTCTTAGCCCTAAATGGACAAATTCAGAAGGAATTTGAGGTAAATACATCTTCAAAATTGTTGCCCTGTCTTGAGTACGGTAATACCAGACATGTGGATGTCAGCTGCTGTTTCACTGCACAGTGATGTCCAGAACAGAGTTTGTACCATTGGGTTTTTGGAAGGCCAATTTGACTGCAAATGTTTTGTGGTCCACAGTGTACTTGAAGAGCCCTGAAGTAACAGTATAATAGAAAACTCCTAAAGATGCCCCATTAGGAAACTAGACCCCTCAAAGATTATCTGGGGTTGGGAGGGGGGGGGGGTGAGCATTTTAACACCCAACTGCTGGACAATAATGCAAAGTAAATGGTGCAGAGTAAAAGAGCTTTTTATCTAAAAAATGTCATTGTAGTGCCTAAAATATTGTGCCAACCCATGCCACTTTAGACAAACACCCCAAAAATCATTCTGCGGGTTGTCCCGAGTATGGCAATCCACATATGTGCCAATAATTGACAGGCTGGGCACAAGCAGGGAAGAGGGATGTGAAGGAAGGAGCAAAATTTTGCTTTTGAAGCTCCATTTTCACCTGTGTGGATTTGGAGTGCCATGTCATGTTCGCAGGGCCCGTGAGGTACCGTGCAATAGAAACCCCTGAGAAATTATACAATTTTTTGAAACAGACCCCTCAAAGAATTTATCTGGGGTGTGTTCGAGCATTTTAACCCCCAACATGAGGTCAAATTTAATGCAAACTAAATGGTGCATATTAAAATTGCGTTTTTATCTCAAAAATGTCATTTTAGCACCTAATATACTGTGCCCAACCCATGCCATTAGACACACCCCAAAAATCATTCTTTGGGTGTCCCGATACGGCAAACCACACAGTGCCAAAAATTGACAGGCAGGGCACCGGCAGGGCTAGAAGGGAAGGAGCGAAATTTTGTTTTTGCAGCACCCTTGTCACTAGACTGGTGTTGGGGTGTACCAGTACAATAGAACCCCCAAGTGTGACCCCATTTTAGGAAAGGGCACCTTCTAAGAATTTATCTAGGGTTGTATGAAATTTCAACCCCGAGATGCTGGATCAAATGTAATACAAAATGATGGAGGAGTGTAAAATTGCATTGTTTTCTCAAATGTGTGCTAAGTAGGAAGAAATGTATTCAGCCCAACTCATCCCACTGTGGGATAAACACCCCACCCAAAAATCATTCATAGTAGGTTACTTCGGCTATGGCAATGCCCCATGTGTAGCAATAGTCTACAGGCTGGGGACACAGCAGGCCAGAGAAGGGAAAAGCAAAATCTAGCTTGTTGGAGCACACCGTTTCACTAGACTGGTGTTGGGGTGCCCCTGAGGTACAGTACAATAGAAACCCCCGGTGAGTGACCCCATTTTAGGAAAGAGCAACCCTCAAAGAATTATTTAGGGTGTATGAGCATTTTTTAACCCAAATACTGACTCAAATGTAACACAAATTGAACGGTGTCGAGTAAAATTTGCTTTGCAATTTCTCTAATTTAATTTAGTGTCAAAAGTTTTACCAATTATGCAACGGAGGCAACACCCCAAAATCATCATGCAGTTCTCCCGGGTACCTGCCATAATCTAAAAGATGAGACAGGGCAGGCTGGAAGACAATGGCATTTGGAGGAATGACATTTTGTGTTGGCAAAAAACAGTAAGATGCCCTAAGGGATCAGTACAGTAGGAACCTGGAACTGACCCATTGAAAACGACTTCCCTCCCTATTAATCTAGGCGTGTAGTGAGCATTTAAACCCCAAAGGTGGACCCCAAAGGTGATGCTAATGGATAGTACAAAATATCTATTGTCATCTTGTGCGCCCAGCTCTGCCACGGGAACATGCAAAAAAATGGGTCAGAGGATAATAGTACAACATCTGAACAAAGAATTAAATCAGACCAAAACAGATGGAAAGACAGATGTTATGTTGAAATAACTATAAATGTAATCAAACAAAAATCATAAAATCAATAAAAATGCCCAAAGGGGAAAACAATTGAGCCCCCGTGTACAGCTCAGTACAGGTACATAGAAGGTGTGGAAGCAGTTATACATGCTATTGGCCAAAATAGTGAAGGTATAAGAGCGGTGAGTCAAAAAATGCATTTTGGTGCCCTCCATTAAAGTAACAGGGGGCGCAGTATGTTTAATGGAGGCACTTAAAAGGATAACACCTGCTATCGTTGGCAACACTGATCACAGGTCTCAATACACCCTTCACTGTCACATGATGCACAGATGCATCACATATTGTTAAGGTGTTAAAGGAAAAATATCCACATTAAAGGAATATTCTCATTTCAGCAAATTAATGTTATTGTTTGTATTAAAAAAGTTAAACAACTTTCCAATATACTTTCTGTATCAATTGGTAGTGTCATGTGCAATGGTTACAGTACAGGAGGTCCAAGAAGGTTGACGAGACTCCATTTGGTTCCCATGACAACGCGCTCGTGTTATTGAGTGCAAAGGAGTTATGGTACCATGGTCACTGGTTTGTGTGTTCCGGGAGATACAGTTCACCTTAAAGTGACCCATATGTAGACACGTTTTTTGACACTTACCTTTGTGAGCCCACTAATGTATTGGCTTAGATCTGGTTTTCCCCACACAAAGATGGCCACTCCGACACGAGAGATAGTCTCGCGTTATCTGCAGTGGCACATGACCTGACAAGCGCGGTCATCAGATCCACATAGTCCCGCAGCTTGTAGCTCAAGCAACGATCGGGTTACTACCAACTTATGGCGCTGATTCAGGTGAGTGCCACTGATGCGGACAATCATGGCCCCTGACAATTGAGGAGACCTGACGATTCTTCGCCGTGTATATAATACTATTGCGTTTGGTGCGGTTGCTATGCAACCACCTAACATGTGCTTGTGTTGCAATTAGTTACATATGGGCGTATTACGGTGAATGTCCCCTTAACTCCTTAATGACGCAGCCTGTTTTTAAGTTAATGCTCAGACCTTTTTCTTAAAATTTGACCAGTTTCTCTTCCTGTGGTAATAGCTTTTCAACACTTTAAGATATCCTTGTGATTTTGAGATTGTTTTCTCTTGAGATATTGTAGTTTATTTTAGTATTGTCATTTTGGTGATCAGTTTCTTTTTTGGGGGGTAAAAATTCAATAATTTAGGAAAAAAATTTTAAAAAATGACAATTTTCAAATTTCAAATGTTATACTTTTTAGACAAAAAGTCACACCACAAATTTTTTTTTGTAGAAACCTTTTGCCATTGGTCTTATTTTTATTTCCATAATTTGTTTTACATTTCCATTTTTTATGGATCTGAGAAGGTTTCAAGTTTTAGTAGCAACTTCTCAGATTTTCAAGAGATTTGAAAAATGCTAAATTTTTTGTGACCAATTCAATTTGGAAATGCTCTATAAAGGCTTATGTGCTATATACCCCCACAAGTAACACCATTTTATGAACCTAACATCTCAAACTATTCAAATCAGTATTTGAGAAGTCTGTTAAAACTTTAAATCTTTCTCTGGAAGCAAACAAAAATGGATTGAAAATTTTGAAATTTCAATTTTTGAATAAGATTATTTTCATTTAGCCCTAAAATGGACACATTCAGAAGGAAGTTTTAGTAGCAACTTCTCAGATTTTCAAGATATTTGAAAAATGCAAAATTTTTTGTGACCAATTCAGTTTGGAAGTGCCCTATAAAGGCTTCTGTACTATATACCCCCACAAGTACCACCATTTTATGAACCTAACATCTCAAACTATTCAAATCAGCATTTGAGAAGTCTGTTAACCCTTTAAATCCTTCTCTGGAAGCAAACAAAAATGGATTGAAAATTTTGAAATTTCAATTTTTGAATAAGATTATTTTGATTTAGCCCTAAAATGGACAAATTCAGAAGGAATTTGAGGTAAATATACATCCCAAAATTGTTGCCCTGCTTCTTCCGAGTACGGTAATACCAGACATGTGGATGTCAGCTGCTGTTTCACTGCACAGCGATGTCCAGGATAGAGTTTGTACCATTGGGTTTTTGGAAGGCCAATTTGACTGCAAATTTTTTGTGGTGCCACAGTGTACTTGAAGAGCCCCTGAAGTAACAGTATAATAGAAAACTCCTAAATATGTCCCATTTAGGAAACTAGACCCCTCAAAGAATTTATCTGGGGTTGGGGTGAACATTTTAACCCCCAACATGCTGGTCAAAATCTAATGCAAAGTAAATGGTGCAGAGTAAAAGATGCATTTTTATCTAAAAAATTTCATTTTACTGCCTAATATATTGTATCCCACCCATGCCACTTTAGACAAACACCCCAAAAATCATTCTGCAGGTTGTCCCGAGTATGGCAATACCACATATGTGGCAATAATTGACAGGCTAGGCACAAAGCAGGGCTGAGAAGGGAAGGAGCGAAATTTTGCTTTTGCAGCTCCGATTTTACACGTTTGGATTTAGAGTGCCATGTCATGTTCGCGGGGCCCATGAGTTACCAGTGCAATAGAAACCCCTGAGAAATTATACCATTTTGGTGTCTGGGCCATGGCGGGGCAAAAAAGGGAAAGACAGCTTGTGGCAGTGGCGGAATCTTGTGCGCTATATAAATAAAGAATTATTATTAAGAGCACCTTGAGTTTTAGGGCCCAGATTGTAGAATAGTTTTCAAAGTGCCATGACATGTTTGCAGAGACCTGTTCACACGTTGCATTTAGGTTCCATTTTGAAAAGCAATTCCAAAAGGCGCACCTACGCTCGCATGTTGAGGCAAGATTTGCATTTCCTTCGCTTTAATCAAAACGGCGGAAACACGTTAACTAAACATGTGATCACGAGTGGAGCCTATGGATTATTTCTTCAAAAGTAACCAAGACACCAAGTGTTGAAAGTGTCTTTTCGGGGTAAACATTTTTAGTCATGAGGTATAGGGGAAATTTAACCCTGTCACTGATGGTTTTTTCCATTTTACTTACTGTTTATTGCTCAAAAAAAAATCAATAAAACTTTTATTGTTTCATGCACAGAGTTGTATGGGCTTGTTTCACCATAACAAACTTTAATCCTAAGTGGCAGTATTTTATATTACATGCCGTGACGGAATAGCAAGTGGATATAGACCAGTATAAAAATGAAATGAAACCACATTTGCCGACATTTTCTGTAGTGCGCTCCAAAATGGCATCTCTAGTTTCTTGGTTGGTACCATCACAGGGATTTCTTAGGTGTTTTTAGTACAAAAAAAAATTTGTAAGGGGAAAAAAAAAAAAATTCTTCATTTTGCATCTTGTGACCCAATAAGTAGGGTATGGAGTTGGCTAAGCGTTTCATTTCTTTCCAGGAGGAGCGGGCACGACCATTATGGGATTTTGTAACCTTATATAACGGTCCAGATCCGCACGATTCCGATCCAGTCTGTTAGGGTCCTTGTCGCTCTAGTCCAAGGCCCTTAGGACTGAGGAATCTGTATTGTGGTAAACGAAGTGGTTACTGCCGGGACATTTTGGTGGCCCAGACAGGCAAAAACATGGTACCCCCCAGCCTTCAATGATCTTCTTTTCCTCAACCCTTACAACTCTTACAACCCTCACCCTCCGCCTAAATATGTAATAATTAGCCTCTATCCACAGGCATGGGATGATGATTGATTTCCGTTCTGCTCCATAGTACTGGACTGCCAGGTTTTGCCGTGCTGTAAACTGAAGTTTCCAAAAAGGGTCAACGGAGTAGAGGACAAAGCTCTGTTCAAAGTGGATGATGGAATACTTGCCCCATTCGTTGAATTAAAGTTGGTTCCCATATACAGGCGGTCCCCTACTTAAGGCACCCGACTTACAGACAACCCATAGTTACACACGGTCCCCTCTTGCCCACCTGTGACCTCTGGTTGAAAGGTCTATGGATGCTTTACTATTAGTCCGACGGCAATGATCAGCTTGTAGATGCCTGTAATCAACTTTATTGATAATTCTTGTCCAATTACACAAAAATTCGAAACTCCCAATTGTCACTGGGGGCAAAAGAAAAAAAAATTGTCTAGAAACTTCCATATAAAAAATATACAGTTTCGACTTACATACAAATTTCAACTTAAGAAACAAACCTCCATGGACCCTATCTTGGTATGTAACCGGGGACTTGCATGTACATTCATTCCCTATTCTGAAGATGGGATATATTAGCTAATGGAACAACCCAGCAATACACTTAGAATTTTTTTAATGTTTATTAAAAGTTATATGATGTATACACACTCAATGTACACAATCCCCACATTTTTAGTATAATTACAATAAACTGTTATATATTTATTTACAGTAAATGGAATAAAAGGGGTTCGGCAAGGATAAAAATTAAAATTTGGCAGACGGTAGGGAAGATAAAAAACAAAAAAATATGGTTCTCTTCTCTGGTCCCAATGGCCCCTCATCACCCACCAGCCTCTGTTTGCAAACAGAAGTTACAGCATTACCGTATCTGGGACAGTATGCCCATAATACTGACTTTGCTAAACCTTGCCTACGACAAGTGTTAGGTTGCAGCAGGTATGACAGTGGAGGGAGATATGAGGTAGAAGGGAAAAAAAAAAGAGGCAAGTATGTTTTTTTTTTTTAATTTACATACCTTCCAATGGTTCCTAAAAACACAGTCTGAACCAGCACTTCAACGGAGCAAATTCCAGAGAGTAGTTGCCAAACAAACGTCCTTCTTCTAAAAAAATCATCACAGCAGAGGGAAAATACAAACGGTAACGCATTCGACGCTGAGCGTCTTACCTCATAACCGACGCTCAGCGTCGAACGCGTTAACCGTCTGTATTTCCCTCATCGCTGTGATGGATTTTGGTATAAGAATAACGAACGTTTGTTTCGGACCACTACTCTCTGAATTTGCTCCGTGAAGTGCTGGTTCGGACTGTGTTTTGTGGGGGACTATACCCAGGACGGCTGAGGTCGTTTCCTTGCACCAGGAGTTATACGGATATCGTTGTGCCTGGAGGGGATCCGTGGTTAGGTGAGCTGGCTTCTTTTCTAATCTGTAGTGTTCCGGAGGAATTACCGTTTTTAGTGTTGTCCAATGGTTCCTGGCACAAAAAATAATAAACTCACACAATTCCTTTAACTACCTAAAGACAGCGAATATGTATGTGACGCAGTATGTATGAAGCGTGGGCTCACTTGACCGAGACTGCCTAACACATCGGGGTTAACCATAAAAAAGGAACCTGTCAAGGTTCTCCTATGGACAGGCTGTTTAGTGTCCATGGCACTCTATATTAAAATAAAAAAAAAAACATTTATTACTTTCACTGGCACTCTATTCCGAATGTGCAGGTCACGCAGTGAAGTCAGTATGTTAGTATGACTAGCATTGCGCAATTAAAGCTGAGTATACCTAAGTCATTCTAAAACTGACAGATGTGGGAGCACAAGAGAATTGGTTTAACTTCCACACAATTTGAGATTTCCCGACTCACCATCTCCCAAAGTGATGTTGTTGAAAGATAAAAGGGCTCCATTCACAGGCAAATGTGCTTGCCCATGGGGGGAAAGCACCCAGGGCAGGGATGCAATACATTCAGTTACGCCACTATTTTCTTCATTGGCCCATTGTATATAATAAAGAACTCATGGCTGAGACTCAAAACCATATTATGCCGAGCATGGGGGAAACAAACTGTAGAGCTTTACTATGGTCTACCTATTTACCTGACTCACTAAGTGTATTACCCTTGTTCATCTACCAGAAATTTATTTTAAAATACTTGTCCAATGGTACCGCACCACGTGCAGAGCTGTACAAAATCTAAACACAGTTTCTGATCAATGGTCAGATGGGTATGATGGGGATGAGGGCACAATGATGCACATATGGTCCATCAAGTAATTCATTTCTCGTGTGGTGTAGTTGTTAAACTTTATAATTCTCTCACCGATTCTCTATCACTCTAGATCCTGAACAGGCTTTGATGCAGCCTACTGGGCCTCATTTAAACAAAAACAAAATATTTTTACAACAATTCTTGAATACGAATCATCAATTTCATCCAAGAAAATGGCACAACAAAAGCCTAGTTTAGAGCTGATAGGTTGCTGATCTGAACCCTTAAGAGTATGTGGATTTTGGTACTGGTGGTTAAAGCTTTTTTTGCATGATACCTTAAAATTTTGGTGGATTTTTTTTGAGGGACCAAGGGCTAGTTAAAATGTATAAACGTTTCAAGAATTGTTTTTATTTTTTGTTTTACTTGTGGTTAAAAGTGGAGGAAAAAAAGGCTTTTTTGTAATGTATAGTATATTAAAATTTTTAAAGAACTCATTTAATTTTTTTCTTTAACAGTTTTCCCTGTAATTAGGGGCATCTAAAGAGCCCCATGGAGGAGGAAGTTGTTCAGAGTGTACTGCGCTGATCAGAACAGCAGCATGATTAACCGCTTTAGCCCTAGTGGTCATGATGTGACCAACGAGTTCATGCTCCTCTTCTGCTCAGCACGATGTGTAGGGATGGAGCGAGCAGCCCAGTGGTAATAACCACTTAGGTTTTCTGCATAGGAGTCTCTCCAAACTCAATCCTGCTCTCGCAAAAAAAAAACTGCACCAACGTTCTAAAGACGTTTCTGCAGACTCTGGTCGAAATAAAAGTTAATCATGGCTTAGAATGGAGGAATTTAAAGAAATATGAGAGGTTCCTGGGGTATTTATTCAGCCCTGAAAGGAAGAATAAATCAAATGCTAGCACTTTGATCATTATTTTCTCATTTCCCCCACCTCATGCCAGGTGGAGCATGGAAGGGGAGTGAAGGGGGCACGCGATATGGGAGCGTGGATCCGGTATGTGGGGGGTTCCTGTCCCCCCAATGGTGGAGCACTCGCTGCAAGCCAGCTATGTTCACAGATGAAGTCACTGCTGCGGCTTATTCTACCCAGTAGGGTCTACACCAGGTAGGCATCGAAATAAAACACTACGCAGCCATTGACGGAGGAAACTTCAAGAGGCCCAAAACCTCTTGATTTATCGAATGTCGGAGGGGCCATCAAACACTAGCGCAGGAGCTCTGCATAAAATACGAGACTGGAAAGAAATAGTTTTGTTTGCAAATTACTTTGGCCCCAGAGAAAATTAATATTGTGGTGCAGCAAACTAGACAGTATGCTGGATAAATTAATCTGGTGCAGCAGAGAAACTGTCTAGTTCTACTGCAAATCTAAAGGCTGACAGGTGTATACATCTCCCCCATAGTCTTTCACATGTTAAAAGTAACTGCACCCTAAAACCAAATCGAAAACTTTTGCAATGCAGATGAGAAGCAGGTTTCGCGGCAACGTGTGAATGCATTCCCTCTATGCCGCATGTTATTTACCTTGTCTGTCTGATCTGCAGCTTCTCCAACTTTTGTTTTTGTATGTGACCATACAGAGTATTGCACACCCATTATATCATTCTAAATGACAACCCTGTCCTTCTGGTTCTCACATGTTCTTAAAACGTAGCCATTATGGATAAAGCTTGTGGAAAGCAAAGTTTGAAGGAGAAGGAAAAAAAAAATAATAATTTCAAATCACATCATGTCTGGACCATATATCTATAATATTGCTACCATCTGAAAAAAAATTGTCTGGGGACCCAAAACTTAGTGAGCGGTAGTGGTTTTGTTTTTTTTTTTTTGTTTTTACAGAATGAAAACTCTAATTTTATTTTTCAAAGAATAGATCATATGTCCAGAATTGACCCCCCCCCCCAAGGTTGGAAGATTTTTTTAATTTTGATTTTTGAAAACATAATTTTCTCCCTTCAAACTTTGGTTTACAAAGTATGCCTTTGCTCCAAGTTACAGCATTGCAGACCATTGGCATTCTAGATGGCCTGGCCACTAAATTCTATCATTCTTCCAAATAGTTTAACTGCTTAATTTGGAGTGGCTTAGGGTTATTCCGGTTGTAGGCTGAAAATCTGCTCCAATCGGTGATGGTCCACAGGATATGGCATGGCATTACAAAAAGGAAGAGAAGTGATAGCCTTCCTTATTGCATATCCCTTTGACCTGGTAGAATCTCCCACTTTACCAGCATCAAACAACCGACTATCACCATACCTCCACCATGCTTGACAGATGGCATCAGGATCTTCCAGCATCTTTTCAGTTGTCCAGCATCTTACCAAATGGTCTTCTGTGTGATCAAAAACCCTCAATTATATTTGTCTATCCATAAACTTTTTCTAATCTTACTGTCAATGTCTGCGTTTCTTTTGAAAATAATTATCTTTTCCTTTATTAGTCTTAGTATGGCTTTTTTTTTCTTGCCACTGTGCCTTGAAGGCAAGCATCTTGGAGTCAACCCTTCATGTAGAGGTTGACAACTGGAATTTGGCAGGTACTATTTAATGAAGCGGCCAGTTGAGGACCTGCGAGTAGCGCCTTCTCACACTAGAGACTAATGTACTTGCTTGTTGCTTAGGCTCCCACTAATCTTTCTATTCGGGGTAAAGAGACTGTTTATGCTCTCTTATGCAGGGAGTAGTACAACCTTGTAGGAACTTTAGTTTCTTAGCAATTTGTTACATGAAAAGGCCATCATTTCTCAGAACAAGAATAGACTGGTTCGAGTTTCACATGAGGTTCACAGAGGGCTATAGGAACTAGGGGCCAGGCAGTAGGGCCTATAGGCACAGTTAATATTAATGCACAATAGTAAAAACTCCACAGTTGATTTCAGTCCCCAGTAACCATAAGAAAAAAAGTAAATTACACACCTATCCACTGCCTGGCAACTGGATCCTTGCTCCGCTGGGTGGCGAGGACATGACACGGATAGTCAATATCAAGTGTGATCGTTCATGGCATCCCACTCAGTGTTCAGGCCCACCATGGCCTGGAGAGTTGGAGGCAGAGCAGGAGCCAATCGGCTCCTCACTCTCTTGTAAACTATGGGGGATCTGGACACCAGTTCAGATCCAACCTAGGTAAAGTGAACTGACAACATCTATATCTAATCATGTGAGCATTGCATCAGCGAACAGCAGGTGCAGGGGAAAGACTGTTACACAATGTCATAGTTATCAATGTACTGGTGTCTTATAAATTGCCCTAGGTTTTTATTCAGTGGGCCCTGTGTACCGAACATGAATGTATAACTTACCTGCAAATGAAAGAATCCTCTTTGTAGTCCCAGGGTTGGCTTTGGTTTGGATGCATTTCAAAAACAACGTGTGACTTGTCTGTATGCAGGCTGCCTCTGACACGAATGCGTAACATTTCCGCCAAATGCTTCCGAACCAAAGACCAGCCCCCATGACTAGATAAGGAATCGTCAGGAGCAAAGGAAGTTATAACACACAATTTATTGTAATTGCAAATGTTAGTAAAAAAGTAGAAAGGCATATTTGCAATGCAGCTGTGATGGTTTCTGCACTCATGTCTTTAGTGAAAATGGGGTGGTTCCCTGAAATGATGTGAACATTATTATCCAGCTAGTAACATTATAGATTGAGAAACTAACATGTAGTTATAAAATTGAGCACTTCCACCCTAAAGTATTTCCGGTGAAATTAGGCGCAACCGGAATATAAGGCGCCACCCAGTCCGATGCACCTCTATATATGTCATAAATTCCATATATAAGGAGGCACGGACTATAAGGCGCCAAGGGTCGGGGGGCGGGAGGAGGTCGGGGGCGGAGCGGAGAAACCGACGCGTACGCGGAGAAGAGACGCGGGAAAAAGGTGGAGAATGGCATTAAGTACTATGTCCCCGCTACGGAGACACGCAGATCTCCAGCGGGAATCTGCAGATTCGCTGTCTCCGGTAGCCGGGGGGGACCTATGTACGTTCGGGTTCGCTGCCACATATAGGGCGCACCGGTCTATAAGGCGCAACTTGGATTCAAGGAAATCCAAGGCTTTAAGTGCGACTTATAGTCCAGAAAATACGGTATTTATGTTTAAATACCCTGCTCCCACTCTCCATAGACAATGTAATCTTATTCTCTATAAGTACAGTCCAGGCCCCTTTCACTGGGTTTTCACGCGCGAGTTCTGCGCGTGCTATTGCGCTCAGAACTCGCCATTGCACTCTGTCCCTTGTATTCATGGGTTTCTCCATAGCGTTTGGTTTTTAAGCGCGTCTTGCGTTCGTGTGCACGCGCGTCAAAAATCGAGCATGTCTATTTTTGCGGGTCACGCGCGTTTTCACGCCCATTAAGTCTATGGAGAGCATACAAGAAAGCATGCACACTTGCAATCATTGCAAGTGACAATGAGAGTGCAAATGGCGTTAAACGTAAGGGTATGCTAGGTGACCAGAATAACATGATTTCCACTGTCGCGATCGAGCATTAATTAAAAAAAACACAATGAAGAACAGTGAAGAATAAATAAAAATCATGTACACAGGAAACAGTGACCACAGGATATTTAAGCATAAAAACACAGTGCAGAACACAGTGCAGAATAGATTAAAGATGTTCGGACACCATCTGCTACTGGTGGGGAGATACGCGCGGAGGCTGCGAACAAATCGCATGTGAAGAACAATATTATATGGTGTAAAGAAACACATTGCAGATGTTTTCATACATCTGCATGTTTCTTACACACCAATATATATGTTCTTAACATGCTATTTTGGTGCGAAGCGCTACGCGCGTATCTCCCGAAAGTAAGCAGATGTGATCAGAACTCTGTAATCTTATTTCTGCACTGGTTCTGCACTTGGGTTTTTATCTTAAATGATCCGTGGTCACTGTTTTCCACTGTGTTCACTGTGTTTTACTTTCATCTTCACTGTTCTTCACATCTGCTAACTTGCGGGAGATAAATATGCGAGCGCGGACAGTGAAGAATAGATCGCAGATGTTTGCAACTTTCAGAAGACATTATTTTCAAAAATAAAACATTTTATTCCCGCACCTTGGTCCTTTGAAAAATCCCATGACTTAAAAAACGCGAGTGAAAAACGCACAGAAAAGCAAAAAAAACGCGAACAAAAATGAAACAAAAAACGGCAGCAAAAAACGGTCAGTTTTCACAGCATTGCACCCGCACGTGAAACGCAACGCTAGGTGCAAGAGCCTCACTCTTGCTCATGCAATAAGGATTCAGGAGAAGATATTTCAGTTGAAGTCAAATTAGGCAATAGGAGGAAAGAAAAGTATTTTAGAAGTTCCTTAGAATATTAGCTTGCCTCTATTTTAATTATAGTTTGGGTTTAGAAAGTCACCATGGTTGAGCCTAATCTTTATTTTCCTGTGAAAGTACTAGAAAATCTTACAAAACTTAACCCCTCCATTTTTTTCCCCTTTCTTTTTCCCTATCCGGTGTGGAAATGAAAATATCTTGGGTAGGTTTTTGGACGTTTAACTTATTAGGATCTAGTCAATTCACATTGTACACTGTTATAACTCGCTGGTTTGTAGGTCCGACGTGTATAGACCACCGACAAGTAGACGTGTGAGCAGATGATCAAAAGATCAAGACCCTAATTGCTGTGTTTGTTATTATCTCTAAATGAACGATTTTGATAAGGGCATTGCGACCCAACTTGCATTGTCCCATTAGGGTTGTATACTCTGTACGCACATCACAGCTGTACCAAAAGGCTGTCGTCTTTTTGTAAGTTGAAAAAAGAAAGTAATAGAAAATTAGGATCAACATACCAAGGGAGTCTGGTAGTACAGGTTTAATTCTTCCACAAGGGGTATGCGGTCTACACCAGTCAGGGCAACAGCGCCATCAGGGCCAGAGCGGGGTCCATTCCCATAATTCCCGTCCAGGATCTCTGCGTGTGGGTACAAAAAGCGTTGCTTATGAGCTGCAATGAAGGCCCTGGGCTATGTTTTGTTTAGACGGAGGGATGCTTTCTGGCTCCAAGAATCCAAACAAGTACAGAAAGTCATTATTTGATGATGAAAAGGAAATGGAAGGTCATTGACATAAACATTACATCATGAATAAGAAGACGGCAGCATGATCCATTCCAAGGCCCAACGATTGATATTCTTTATGTATTTTGACATCAGTTGTGACGACGAAGGGCATATTCTATCTGTGTCAATCCTGGAGTTGACCTCACCTGAAAAAAAAATTATAAACAATTAAGCGACATTTTAGATAGTTTTACCCATTAAAGACACGCCATTTTTGTCGCGTCTTAAAGCGAAACCTGTACAGAAAATGTAATTTTTAGCTAGTTGACAGGTTCCATGCCCTATGCTTTGTCAGCATTCTGAATCCTTCAGTAGCTTTAACAGTTTCTATTACATTACCGGCCTCCTGTCAGCAGCCTGATGGTGAATCCCAAAGAGGGGCGCCGCCACCATGGAGTGCTATGTAGAGAAGTCAGTCATCTCTCTACAATCTTACAGCTTCATCACCTCCCCACTTCCAGGCATGTGTATTGAGCGGCAGGGGAGGGGGATGATGAGGATGATAGAGGCGCACAACAACAGGACCTTGGCAGCTGCCTCCCTCAGGACTCACCACATGCTGCTGCAGAAAGCAGATAATGAAATTAAACTATTTAACCCCTTAAGGACCAGGACCATTTTGTTGTTGCGTCTTTATTTTCATTCCCCACTTCAAAAATCTATTGAACTTTTTATTTTCCATGGAATGAGCCGTGTATGGGGCTTGTATTGACGCAACAAAGTGCACTTCATTAGTGGTCGTATTTCAATATTTAGGCCGTATTACTGGGAGCGGGAAAAAATTTAAATGCAGAGAAAATTATGAAAACAAAAAAAAAACATTTGCGCCATTTGTGGGCTTGGATTTTTACAGCTTTCACTGTGGACGCCCACGATGAAGGACTACTTTATTCATTTTGTCAATATACGATCACGGGATACGAAATTTTTTAGGGTTTATAAAGTTTTTAATACATTTACAAAATTTAACCTCTTGTAAAAAAAAAAATAAATTCTCATTTAGCCGTCTTCTGGCGCTAATAACGTTTTCATAACTTCAGTGGAAACAGATCTGTGGATGCGGTAATTTTTTGCAACTTTTGATGACGTTTAATGCTTCTATTTTTAAAGACGACGACCTTTTGATAACTTTTTATTGAATTTTTAGTTTTTCGAAAATGGTAAAAGAAAAATGCATTTCGACTTGGCCGCTTATTTTCAGTTCGCTGGTTAAACGCCGTGAAAAAAACGTTATTATATTTGATAGATCGGGCATTTAAGACCGGGGGATCTAATGGTGTTTTGATTTTTTACGTTTATTTTACAATTTATAGAATACTAGGGAAAGGGGGTGATTGAAGTTTCGGTTTTTTAAAAATACAATTTTTTTAATTTTTATTTATTTATACTATGTTTCAGGACGCCCTAGGGTACTGTAAACCCTAGGTTGTCTGATTGATCCTACCAATATATACTACCAACTACAGTATGGCAGTATATGGTGATTTTGCACACGTTCTATTACAAGTGCAAATCGCACATGTGAATAGATATAGCCTAGATCATGATAGCCTCGGCTCTTTGTGTGACCCGAGGCTGTAATGGGCACAGATCGCCGCTCCCCCGATGGCGTCACAGGGACCAACGTTCGGAGCCAAGATGGCGGCGATCAAAGGGTTAATACCCGCGATCTGTGCTAGTGACAGGCGGTTTCTTCATTGTGAAGCAAACGCCCGGTGAGTATGCATAGAGCTAAGCCCGTGCGTGAGCCCTCTTAATACTCCCCATGCGCACAGACGAAGGGTACTCTTATTGCGTATGGGGTTAAAGTATTACTGTCAGAATGATGACAAAGGCAGTTTCTAAACTAGTCATATCATATTTTGGATATGATATTCCTGGTGCCAGTTTCGCTTTAAGGCTTAGCTCTGTTCTGTCCCTTTATATGGCTATAACTTTTGAACACTAACCTACCAAAGTGATTTTGTGATAGTTTTTTCATCACATATTGTACTACAAATTTTGGTTGAGGATTATGAATTTATTTATGAAAAAAGGTGAATTTTGAAAATAAAATAGCTATTTTCAAAATTGTTAAGCGTTGTTTTTCAAACAAAATCTTACTACACAAATTATTTACCCAATAAACATTTACCATATTCAGATTGTGTTGGCGTCAATTTTAAATGTCATTTGGTCTCATATTACAATGCATAGAAAAAGACAGATGAACAGCATTTTTTAAAATTGAAGAAACCATTTTAGATAATATTTTAGGGACCATTTTATTTCTCTAGGGGTTTTGTAAGTCCTGTAAATAGAAACCCCCCATTCTTATAACTTTACTCCTCAAAACTGTCAAAAAACAGAACATAGCAAGGGTGTTAACCTTTTAAGATTTTATCGAAGTTAAAACAAAATGAGGTTTTCTAATGTTAATACATTAATTTAGCCAAAAACATACCCAATGTAAAACTGACTTATTACAAGTAAGACAGAAGATGTTGGAATTCTTACAAATTATATTGCGCAAAGTTGATTAAGAGTACTTTCTCTCGCTCCCTCTTTCTTCCCAGTGTTTTCTTTTTTGGTGTGCCCTTCTCGATGGGTGGGGCTAGGCGCCTAAGTTCACCTCAACACCTAACATCCTCCCCAACCCATCACCCACAAGGTGGGGGGTGTGGTACTCCCCGTGAAAAAAAATATAAACAACGGTCCCAAAGACCGCGCGCCCTTCGTCCTCTTCCATTTGGGGTTTACCATCGCTTGTTTTTCGGGGGTGTTTTTTTTGTTCTAAGGAAAAAACAACGAGGACATCTACATGTGGCTCGAACTACCGTTCAGAACCTCCTTTCTTTGGCCGTATTTAGGGGATAATAATTTTTTCGTATGAAGAAGGCGGCGGGGAACAGCCGCGGATCCACCCACTATCCTCTCCATGCAGCAGACATGTGCAGCCGGAAACACGTGCGCTCAGCATTATGCGGTAGGTTCTATTCCGCCATGGTAGAGAAGGAACCACGTTAGAGAAATATCATGAATGGTCCACAGGTCCAACAATGTCTCTAAATTATTTCGTGCGATTCAAATTTAATCTTTTTTGGCCAGATGGGATTTGAACTCACAATCTCTCCTTCAACTATGGCATTGATACATATTGCCACATACTGGGCCCTTAATTCCACTACACTATGGACTTACGGATGTCATGAGAGGATATTTTACCTAACTAAGAGCTGAATGGAGCTTCCATAGAGTTACATCTTTTTACCAGTGTGCAACAGTGTATCTTTAAAAAATATTTTTTTTTCTTGTTTAAAGCATTAATTAATACAGTTTAAATTGAATCAATATAAAAATGATAAGACAAAATAAATAATTCATTTTCTATTACATTATCAGGACAAAACCTTTACAAAAAATAGTAAACTGTCATAAAAAAAATTAAACCTTTCCTCACAAACCGATAGATGACATTATTGAGTGCATATGCGATTCAGGCTAGCTCCACCCAGACGTTGCATTGTGTTTCGCGACCGCCCGAACCCCAAACATTGAAGTCCGATAATACTTCTCTTTCTTGAAAATATTTTCGGTTAGGGTATCGTCCTCAAGACATTCGTATTACACTTCCAAAAATCTGGTTATCAGTGGGAACCTGGAGGGTAACAAAGACTACTTAAACGTATCAAAATCGAATGTTCACTGTTGCCCACCATAAAAGACATGAATATTTCCAAACATGTAAAGCGTATACAGGCAGGTCCCTACGTAAGAACACGACTTACCATACGGACCCCTAGTTACAAAAGACCTCTGGATTTGGTAATTACCTGTACTTTAGTCCTAGGCTACAAGGAAAAAGCTAGAACAGGTATTAATGGTCTTGTAATAAAGATTATTGTTAATCAGGGTTTATGACCAACTCCAACATTTTTAAAATTCCAATGTCACAGAGACCAAAAAAATTTTGACTGTATATGGTTCCGAATTACTACAAAACTAACTTAAGAACAAACCTACAGAAACCATCTTGTATGTAACCCGGGGGGACTGCCTGTACTTCACATTTTTGGATACTGTATAAATCATTGTAGTAAAACACAAATGGGCAACTTACCTTGTTTTAAGCGAGTGCATGGGTAAAAGAATGGGTTGCCCAAGATATCTTTTGGCAAGTTCAAATGAAAGTTAAGAAAGTTGTTTTGGTTGCAGAAAACTTAGCATCATACAATAAGCACAAAGCTACAAGAACAAAAAAAAAAAAATAGAACAGTTGCAGTGTAAGTTATCCACAATGTGTTATATCCAGAGCTATATGTGTAGCTTCACAGGCTGTTACACTGTATCACCCTGAGATCCCTTAGCATTCCCCTACCCTCGGAGCACAGAGCAACAGAGGGAATTTCAGCACATGTGAGAAAGGGGGGGGGGGTGGTGTGCTCCTGAACTTGTAACAGCCTAGGAAGCTTCGGGCCAAACAGAACAAAATTTTGTTTTTTGGATTTGAAAGATTCCTTAACAGCACGGGACCAGCTCAGTTGCTTTATACAAACAGTAGACAGGGCATTGCAGGTCAGGTTCGCCACGACTACAGTAAATTCACTTCAAATAATGCCAGCCAACATGATTGGGTACATGTATCAAAGTGTATTTGTTATTACCCTCTGAGACACTGGATGAATAGTCATCCACAATGGGAGGCGACTTTAAGGATAGTCGTTACTATTACGTTAAACTTCAGGCGTCAGCTCACAAGCAGAAGCTGTGTCAGAAGTTCCCTAAAACCATGACCAGAGATACTTTACGAGATTCAATGGTTGAAACCCTGACACACCATGGATCATTGATGCCAAGCGGGTTAAAGGTTGTTCTGACCCTTATCTGCCTTTAAAGGGGTATTCTGTATCTCAGCATTCACAATTCAAGTTTTTTCAAATTTTTTTTAAAAATCTCCATATATAAACATTTCTTCAATTGGATGTTTATTAAAAAAAAATGTTTCTGTGTGAAGATAATTCCAATAAAAAAACATAGCCCTGTTGTCCCTAGAAACGAGATAGTTCCTCGGTTACGACCACGTCACATGTAGGCAGCCAGTGGCCAGACCTGTGTACTTTGAGCCTGCCTGACCACATGGATCAGATTCATTTACTACAGGACGGATGTGGGAATGTAGTATTCTTCAGATATTTAATTACAAAAACTTTTTTGTTATTTGTCAATCCCTTCCAGCAGAGGTGGCCGTATACGAGGAAGCTATCTCCTGCTAAGGAAAACCCCAAATCTCTACATCTAGGAAAATTATTCTAAGTCGAATTATTTTTTTACTAACATCTATGAAGAAATGTTATTAATGGCAGATTAATCAAATGACATGTGAGTGCCCAGATGAGAATACCCCTTTAATTATAAAAATTAGCACCTGGGCTGGGGAGGGCTTTAAATTAAAAAAAAAAAAAAAAAAGCTCACTCACCTACTCTGCTCTCCAGGTCTCGCGCCACAGATGTGTTGACAGGGGCACAGCATCAGATCTGGTAAATTTCAGGTGCTGTATTCAGGCGCAGAGAAACAAGATGGTTGGGGTTGTAGTTGCCGGGGCTGAGCTCCCGTGCTCCTGTAAATAAAACAGGGGCACATGGAGGCGTAGGTGGCGAGTGAAGTTATTTTATTTATTTTTTAGAAGGCCTCCCCACCTGGTTGCTTAAAAGTTTAATAGTTGGACACCCCTAACAGGGCATCGAAAAGGGTTGTTCCCTGAAGCTTCAGGGGGCGGAGCCCAATCTTTTCTGTGGCAGCCAAACTACATTTTCTGTAGGAATCTGTGCAAACAATATTGTTACCGTTTTATAATAAAACAATCCCCCACTTATGGAGGTTAATGTCTTTCGAAATATGAGAAATATTCAAACTGTTGCCAACAGATGTATTTTGAATGTACAACTATGTTTAGTCACAGTGCAAGGCTGTCCTTTCCAATATGGCACCTCGGGCAGCAGCTATTGTGACTATGCGCATGCACGTATAGATCCACAGATGCCAAGCTCTGCAGAGCCGTGGGGATTATGAGGTTTTTTTTTACCATGAGGGGGACTAGTCCAGGGGATAATGGATAATTTTAACCTTGTGTTTGCACATGTTATCTTGTGTGGGACACACTGTTAAAATTCATGAGGTCATAATATAATCAGGTTATTATTTAAATTTATATGAGATAGCTACGTGTATGACCTGAATATATGATGCACCTTGAACTAAAAACATGGATTTTATGTATGCACCCCATAGATAAGAGTTTTTAGTAAATATGACTTAAGACAAGCCAATTTGTATGATTAGCTGTCAGCCATATTTCCGATACACAACCTATGTGATCACTTGTGAGTTGCTTCATTGAAGGAGTTGAGGACAAAGGGTTGTGTAAATATATCTCAAAGAAAAAAAAAAAAGGAAACACTCAAAATGACATTGAATAAATGTGAACCTATTCTCATTGAATACTTGTGTACAAAAAGTTGAATGTGCTGACAATAAAAAATCACAATTTCTTAACCAATGCAGGCCTTGGAATTGGTCACCCATAAAAATAATCCATTCCCGTCGATGCCTTTTTCGTTTTTGCATTTAATTTTTAATCCCCACCTTCAAAAACTATATAACCTTTATTTTACCATGGTACAGAGCTGTTGTGATGGCTTAATTCTGCGGAAATATTACACTTAAAATGCTGGTATTTAAAGGAAACCTACCATTTAGAATGGTAGGGTAAGCTGTAAGGACCGAGCACCAGCTCAGGTGAGCTGGATGCAGGGTACTACCTTTCGTTCCTTGGTATGGCGGTTTTAACACTTTTTAAACTTTAGAGCAGAAGGAATTGACCGGAGATGTTGCGCGCGCACGGTCGCGCCGCAGCCGAAAAGCCCCTTCTGACTCCTAAAGTTTAAAAGTGTTAAAACCGCGATACCGCGGGATTTATAACAATAACGAAAGAAGACCGGCACCAGCTACCTGAGCTGGTTGCTCGATACGTAAAGCTTACCCCTACCATTTCTAAATGGTTAGGTTTCCTTAAGATTCCAGCCGTTTGTACTGGGATAAGTGGGAAAAAAAATCCAACATGCAGTGCCAATTGGTGAAAAACGGACCCGAGGATGCTGCGTCTCAAACCATTCATAAATTGGGAAAATCCCCATAGTATATAAAAAAAAACAATACAAATTCAAAATCACCCACTTTCCCTAGATACGGATATAGAAATGTAAATAAACAGTAAAACTCATAAAACACTTAGGATCGAGGGGTCCTAAATTGCTCCGAGCAAAATATAATAACGTTTTTCACTGGTTTAAACCCTGTAACGGAAAAATGGCACTTTTTGTTGCAAATTTTAAAAATATTCTATAAAAAAGGATTAACCCGTTCGTTGTCGATGCCAGTTTAGAACTTTAGGGCCAGGCCTGATTTTTTTTTATTTTGCCCCCTTGTGGTCTAATAGGAGGGTTATAACTTCGAAGACGCTTTAAACATTCCCGGGGGAATTTTAGAGATTGATCAGTACAATTGTGACGGTATAATATTTAAAACAATAGTATAGAAAAATTATGATGATATCTGTTGTGTTTGTTAAGAAATTTTGCCAATTTTCATTTGTTTTCATTAAAAAATTTTCATTTTCAAAGTTTTTCAGGCAGATAGTCTAAGCAACCAAGTAACTTATAACTATACATTTCCGCAGTGTCGGCTTTATATCGGCACAGTTGTTTTATGCATCCTCTTCTTTTCTAGGTTATTAGGAGGTTCAGAACAATTTCGGGGGGCAATTTTTCGGAAAAATCACCAAAACCCTTATTTAGAGTCCTCTGACCTCAGTCTGTAACCCCGTAATGGACCGCCCTAGCGGGAATCTTAATCGCGTCATAGTAAGGGTACTTCTTCTGATGCGACGCCTTTCTACGGCGCCGCATCAGAAGAAGATTTCGGGGACATCGGGTTTATTATGTGCCAGTGTCGGGGCTGTGAATATCACAGCCCAGACCCGGGCACTAAAACACGGGATCGGGAAAAACTCCGATACCGGTGTTTAACCCTTACACACTGATTAACGGTGGATCAGATCCCTCATGCCGCTGGCCCGGGTCCCGTACGAGTGAACCGGGATGTCGGCTCCTTCTCGCGCCGGGTTCTGACTTCGGGCTAGGACACGGCTGTAAGAACTGCGGCATGCGCGGCATGCTCACGTTACTTACACGATACAATCGCAATACAAGGTAGGCAGTAGAGGCTTGAATAAGCGACTCGGAGATGATCACTTATTCAAGCCAAAAAAGTTGATGAAAAATAAGTGAAAGTTAAAAAAAAAAAAAAAGATTAAATTGTTCTTATAATTAATAATTAAATGAATTAACATAAAGTACCCATTAATCTCCCCAGTTACACATATAATGCAATACAGTATATAAAACACAAAAAAACCACAAACAAATGTAACATATTGGGTATAACGCCGTCGTATTAATTGTACAATAAATCTAAATCAATTATTGAACCCGCGCGGGGAACGATGAAAAAAAATAACACGAAAAACTTCCCGAAGATACAAGTTTTCATAAAAACACCATCACAAAAAAATGTTTTCTAAAAACAATGATCAAAAAAAAGCTACATTCCCCTAATATGATACGACTGAATAGAACAACTCTTTTCGCAAAAAATTAAGCCCTCAACAAGATCTGACAACAGAAAAATTACAGAAGCGTTACGGCCCTAAAAAGTGTCAATAGTTAATAAAAAACAATGCGATATTCTGACAATATTGGTGTTGCTCAGGACAACTTGAGCAAAGATAAGAAAAACAATAAATGAGGTATCACGCAATCGTATGTGAACCAGAGAATAAAGATAAAATGTGATGTTTACATTACGGTGTTGAAGCGGGGAAAAAAATGCGAAAAATCCCAAAATAAACACTGATGATTTTGTTTGTGTCCCCCTTGAACATAGTTAATTAAAATTCATGAATAAGCTATCGACCCCCTAAAGGAATTATCTATACATTGTATCTCATTCCGTAAAAATTACGCCATCATATGTACATACCAAAAAAAAATAAAAAATGTATAGGTTGTACAAAATGTGACCATAAAAATCTGATGGTGAATGCGCCTCCTTCATTCATACTCGGCCGTGGCGGCTGTACGCAAGTTTACCACCACATATGGGTATCTGTACACTCGGGAGGAATTGGGCATCAAAACGGTGCAGTGCCTTTCATAATTTAATTTATTATGAAAATGTCAGTTTGGCCATAGTTTCTAAATCAGCAGGGTCCCATATTGTTTTACCCATGTGAAACACTTAAAGGGTTAAGGGACTTAATTAGAAGTTGTTTTACAAGTTGAGGGCTGAAGTTTCTTAGTGGGGGAATTTGGGGGTGTTTTTACTATACTTAGGCATTACCAAGTCACTTGGAAGCTGAGTTTCCCTCAAAATGTGAGTCTTTGCAATTTTCATGGAAAATGAAGACAAAGCGACCTAAAAAGTTCTGCCCCTCATACCATCCTAGAAAAAGGGAGAGGGATGCATTAAAATATCATCCAAACATAAAGCAGAACATCTCCGTAAATGTAATTTATCAAGCTTTTTGGGTAGTTTTACTCCTGTCGGGGAACCAGAAATTTCAAAACTAGCGAAATATGCAGAATTTTACAAACTTTTGCCAAAATTTTCACTTTTTTTTCAGAACCAAACGCAAAAAGTATCACTTAAATGTTATAAAATCTAAAATGAAGTAAACTGTATCCAGATTTGAAAAACATTCTCAAATCACGGGATATGTTAAAGCGTTTCCGAAGTTATAACCAATTTATCGTGAGGACATGTCAGATTTAGATTTGAAAAATCGAGTCTGGTATTGAGATGAAAACACTAGTGCGGTGATAAGGGGTTAAGAGGCTTAAACAGCAGTAAAACCCCATAAATCATGCCATTTTAGAAACTAAACCCCTCAATGTCGTAAAAAAAACTTTCAAGCTTTAAGAAGTGGGTTTAACCCGTTAGATGATTCACCAGGGGTTAAAACAATATGGAATGTGTAATTACAATGCTGTTTAATTTTTTAAGACAATGTATTAAATTTTGGCCCAAAAAATTAAACCGTTTAGTTACAAATGTATTCGCAGATTTTCAAGAGATTGAAAAAATGCCAAATTTAATGACCAATTCAGTTTGGATGGGCTCTATAAAGACTAGTAATATATACCCCACAAGTAACACCATTTTTATGAACACAACATCTCAAACTATTCAAATAAGCATTTGAGAAGTCGGTGAACCCTTTAAATTTCAAAAATTTTCAACCATTTTTGTTTGCTTCCAGAGAAAGATTTAAGTTTTGAAAATAGGATTATTTTCATTTAGCCCTAAAATGGGAACATTCAGAAGGAATTTGAGGGTAAATATATATCCCAAAATTTTGCCCTGCGTCTCCCGCGTACGGCAATACCGACATGCGGATGTGTCAAATGCTCGTACAGGATTGTCCAGAACAGAGTTGGGGCTACGGGTTTTTGGAAAGCACAATTTTGGACAGCAAATGTTTTGTGGGGTCCACAGTTGACTTGAAAGCCACTGAAGTAACAGTATAATAAGAAAACTCCAAAGAGTGTCAACATTTAGGAAAAATAGATAATTATACCATTTTGGAAACTACACCCCTCAAAGACTTATCTGGGTTGGAGGTGAGCATTTTAACCCCCAACATGCTGGCCAAAATCTAATGCAAAGTAAATGGTGCAGAGTAAAAAATGTGTTTTTATCTCAAAAATGTAATTTTACTGCCTAATATATTGTATCCCACCCATGCCACTTTAGACAAACACCCCAAAAATCATTCTGCGGGTCATCCAGAGTACGGAAATACCACACGTGCCAAAAATTGACAGGCTGGGTACACAGCAGGGATGTGAAGGGAAGGAGCAAAATTTTGCTTTTGAAGCTCCATTTTCACCTGTCTGGATTTGGAGTGCCATGTCATGTTCGCAGGGCCCGTGAGGTACCAGTGCAATAGAAACCCCTGAGAAATTATACAATTTTGGAAACTAGACCCCTCAAAGAATTTATCTTGGGTTGTGTCGAGCATTTTAACCCCCAACATGATGGTCAAAATTTAATGCAAACTAAATGGTGCATATTAAAAATTGCGTTTTTATCTCAAAAATGTCATATTAGCACCTAATATACTGTGCCCAACCCATGCCACTTTAGACACACACCCCAAAAATCATTCTTTGGGTTGTCCCGATTACGGCAATACCACACATGTGCCAAAAATTGACAGGCAGGGCACACGGCAGGGCTGAGAAGGGAAGGAGCGAAATTTTGCTTTTGCAGCACCCTTGTCACTAGACTGGTGTTGGGGTGTACCAGTACAATAGAAACCCCCAAGTAGTGACCCCATTTTAGGAAAGGGCACCCTTCTAAGAATTTATCTAGGGTTGTATGAACATTTCAACCCCTGAGATGCTGGGTCAAATGTAATACAAGATGGGAGTAGTGTAAAAATTGCATTGTTTTCTCAAATGTGCCTAAGTAGGAAGAAGGAGACATTTATTCAGCCCAACTCATTCCCACTGTGGATAAACACCCCAAAATCATCATAGTGTTATTCGGCTATGGCAATGCCCATAGTGTAGCCATAGTCTAACAGGCTGGGACACAGCACGCCGGAGAAGGGAAAAGCCCCAAAATCTAGCCTTTGGAGTCACTCACGTTTCCTAGACTGGTGTGGGGGCCCCTGAGGTACCAGTACAATTAGAAACCCCCGTGTAGATTGACCCCCATTTTAGAGAAAGAGCAAACTCAAAGAAATTTATTTTAGGGTTGTCATGAGCATTTTACCTAACATAAGATCCGATCAAATGTACACAAATTGAACGGTGTCGAGTACATTGCTTTCATTTCTTAAAATTTGTTTTAATGTAATCAAACAAAATCCTAAAATCACTAAAAATTCCCACAAAGGGGAAAGAACATTGAGCCCCCAGTGTACAGCATCAGTACAGGTCTAGAAGGTGTGACGAGACATAGTTACATGAATATGGCATAAATATAAAGTGCTAAGTTATTACAGGTGTGAGTCACTTACCAGATAGACGGACTATGCCTCTGTTATCACCGGTTTCCCAGGTGTTCCACCACGCGTATCGCCCGTTAGCGGGCTCTCAGGGGATAATGGGTGAGAGTTTCCTCACCTCTTTAAAATACGGGTTTCAGCTCTGTCAGAGCAAGGACGCCAGAATAGGGAACACCCACTTCCGGTGTACAGAACCGGAAGTGGAGTCAGTGACACTCACCGAGCCGCTACATGGACGCACGATGCGTTCCAACTGGTCATGTGTGCTGTCAATATGACCAATTTGGTGTCGCCTGATTAAAAATAGGAGAAAAGATAAAGATATATTAAATAAAGTTGTGCCTGCCACCATACTGATAAAAAACGCAGGCATGAATGCATATGGTAGAGGAAAAGGGTATATGTGTTGGAAAGGTATAGTTGAGATAAGTAAGTGGATAATGCCTGATAAAGAAAATATGACTCTTTTTTACAAATTCCATTAAAAAGTTCATCAATTGTGCAAATAAGAGCCATGTAAAATTACAGGCAGTCCTTGATAAACAGAACATAGGTGATAAAAATAAATTATTTATATAGAATTTTCGTGGCAAAGAGCAATTAATCGCGCCACACAAACAATTCACATAAAAATGAGTGAAAACTATAGAACAGATATCAAAAAACCAAGTGTGCTGGCAAAATTCACAGACCAGCGAAGATTGCTAGAAATTTATCATCAGTATCAAAACAATAATGCGGCGTGAACAAAATAATATAGATTCAATAGTCGGGTATGCTATAAGTCAACTGTATGCGAATATCAAACCATGCAAAACAGGAGGGAAAATATACGGGAACAGTATGGATGGTCTACAGTGTGTGAAAAAATTGATAGGCGATACTGTATATCGTGGTCGACGGGATGTTACAAGTATTACAAGTATGCATGGTCACAGAAAGAATCTGGATCCAAGAAATAAACAAGGCGATCGAATCCCCAGAAAAAATATAAATGGTGCAAAAATTTGCTGACGAAAATGGTGCAATACACACAACAAGAGTGAGCGCATTATAGTAATGCCCATTATGGGGAAATTAGGACGGCGAATATTTTAAATAAACAATAGGTCAGTATACAAACGCTGGACCGAGGACAGCCCGTACAAACACTGATAATCAAACAACAAAATGCTACCACCCACTTCTCAAATTGACACATGCTGGTACGTAGAGGTAGTAATATCATGGTGGCCGGCCAGTGTGTCGAACATGGGACCTCGGCGAGAGGAGAAAAGGATGTAAGTCCAACAGCGACAAATGTTGTAGGTGCGCGTGCCCCGACAGAGCTGAATAGAAAATTACCTGTGGAAATAATCAGCAAAGTGGAGTGTCTAGAATAGGTATACAAGGATTCCTAAAGATATCTCAATATCTAGTAAGTAGATATACAATTCATAAAATAAATATATACAGTATAATTGGTAGTGGCAAAGACCCCAAATGTTAACAGAGAATATGTCCTAATGAGGCACAATAGTGGTGGACACTGGTTTTGACTATTATACATCAAGAGAGAGAGGAGGGGAGATGTCATTCGCAGCACAAACGTGAAGGTATGATCAGGATCGAAGCGGCAGATGGATGAGGTGTCCAGTCTTACAGGTACATGTAGGTCAAAATCGCTGAGTGCGAAAGAGGGGGCATCTGCAGAAAAACAATCATTAAACAGTAGATAGCGTGATACCTAGATGCGGTGAAAGACCAAAAAGAAAAAAATGTTAGTTCCAAGTGAAAAAACACACACAAATCTAGGGGGGCCACACCACAATTCAAAATTAGGGGGTCCGAAGTGAATATAAAGGGAAGAACTGGGTATTAAAAGGAGTGGGTCAAGAATAAGGTGATGTGGGGGGTGTAGTAAAACTCAACGTGATGAAAGATTAAAGTGAACCGCCAAAAAGATAAGGGAGGGGTGAGTGTGGGGTGTGATTATAAAAACACAATCAAGGAATGACAGTGTTCCTAGCATAAAGTGAACAACAAAGGAATGCCCACATGGAATACACCATACTGAAACAGGTGTATAAAAGAGAGTGGATATTTCCTGTAATGACTGGAACGATAGTTCCTCATTGAGGCCTAGTGGGGCTAATGTATCCCAAAGTGTAGATCCAACCTTGATATCACTACTCAAAAGTTGAGGGATATGTTGCCACCTGCCCCTCTCGTGAGTTTTTGTTGTAATCTTTTCTAGAACCGATGTATGAAGATCCCTGGGGTACGGCGTTTTATGATATCGTAGAATGAGAGGTCTACTGATGTTAAGTTGTATGCCCTTTTGTAAGTCGGCGGCCGCGGTGTAATGGCGAGAGGTGCTGTTGAAATCTTCATGCGTAGTTTTTTGAGTGGTTTGACCCAGTACAGTCGGGCAAGGGCAGAGTAAAACATAAATCACTCCTTTCGTCTTACAATAAAGCTACTCTCTGATTCGAAACTACCCATGATGGGTAGAGTCATCATGACTGTGGACCGGATCAGTGGGAACGAGCAGATTACCGCACCAGGAAAAGAACCAGAAAGGCGGATTTCCCCTACCCAACAGGAAACAGACGATCGTTGGAAATGACTATTGGTTAGGTAATCTTTCAGACTTTTTGTGCCAGTCGTGCAGTAAGATTGCGGTTTCTAGAAAGGAAGGGGAATAAGTCTTATCGCTCCACTACATTAAGGATTCACCCCAGTTTCGGTGTCGAATGTGTATAGTTCACTCCACTGATTATTGAAAACAGTGACTACCTTGTGTTTGGTTAGGTATGACTTAGGTTGACTAGGATTCCACAGAATCCTGCACGGAGCACACCCCAGAATCATATGCAACCTCTTGAATTCGTTGTCCTTGTACCATCAGCACTACAGCACTCCTACGTAAAGCACCGTCTCGGGGTCCTCAGGTCGCTTTGAGGAAGACAGGCATGCAAAAAACAAATGTCCCCACACATTGCCCCACTAGCAGAACTCCCATATCGGAGGCACTATAATTATAACCATTCCACGTCAGTGTATGACTCTGGGACATGATGGGTTAGTACCGCACCTACAAGCGAGAACACACACAGAACAACCGCCTGCCCCTTCACACAAGCCTGCCCCTCCACACAACCGCCTGCCCCCCACACCCAATGCCTGCCGCCTGCCCTCCACGCTACAGCCTGCCCGCCCGACCGCTATGTTCTCCGCTACGCCAATAGCGCCCCTTCCACGCTAAGCCTACTCCACCACCACGCAATGCCCCTCCACGCTACTATCACACGAATGCCTACCATCACGACTTAACTCCAAGCCTACTCCCCCACGCTAGCCCGCTCACACCACAGAACGCCTGCTCCTGCACAGAACGCCCTGCGCCTGCCCTCTCCGCTACGGCTTGCCCTCCACGCTAGGCTGCGCCTCCACGAGTAGGCTGCCACCTCCACGCTAACCGTACTCCACCAACCAGAATGCCGAATACCTCTCACGCTTAATACCTCCTCCACCACAACGCTACTCCCCGCACGCTACACACGCTCTCCGTCCCGCTCTCAACCGCTCCCTTCACGCTACGCTCCACCACAGAACGCACGCTCCTGCACAGAACTGCCTGCACTCTGACAAACGACTGTCCTGCATCAGAACTCCAGCCCTGCTACAAAGCCTGCTCTGCCAGAACGCCTATTACTATCCTCCAACACTACGCCTACCCCCCAACGCTAACTGCCGCCTGCTCAATCCGCCAGCTTCTGCCTCTCACGCTACGAACCTGCACTCTCCACGCTACGGCCTGCTCCAACCACAGAACGCCTGTCACAGAATCTCAGCACAGAAAACGCCTGCTCTAGCACAGAACGCCTGCTCCTGCACAGAACGCTGCTCCTACCGCGACTCCCTCACGTTATTACTACTACTATACACAAAAACGCCTACTCCCCCACGCTACGCCTGACCCACCAAAGTACACATACTCCTCCTCACGCTACGCCTGCTCCCTCACAGTACACCACTCCTCACGAACCTCCACGCCCGTTGCTTCCACCACAGAACGCCGCTCACCACAGAACGCTGCTCACTGACAGAACGCTGCTACCTGCACAGAACGCTTAATCTGACCCAGAACGTTTCCATCTGCTATACTACTCCCCACAGCTAACGCCTGCTGCTCCGCCTACTATACTCCCACTCTAAAACGCATGCTCCCCCATGCTAACGCCTTACCTCCCCCACGCTACGCTGCCTCTCCACGCTACGCCGCTCCTCCAGCTACGCTGCTCCGCCACGCGCTGCTCTTCCACGCATGCAAGTAGCGCTCCGATTCCGATAGTACGGACGCTGAGCGTTTTAGGTATCACTAGCGCATCAGCGTCCCGATATCTATGATGCAGAGCTGAAGGGGTTAATTTTTCTATTTCTTGTGTGTGTGTGTGTGTTTTATGCAACTTCATGTCCCCCATGAGGTATAAAAGACCCCTGGGGGATATTTTTTTTTTTTTTTTCTATACAGTTTTCCCCTGTTACACTGAGGCTGAATAAGAGCCTTAAGTCTATAGAGTCTAAAGTATACTAAGCTTCTTATAGTCAAGCGGGCGTAGCGGGAGGATGGTAAAAAAAAAACTTTCAACCTATTATATAACCATATGCCTTCCTAATAACAGCTACCATATGGGGGGAAATTCTAATCACAATTTGAATGTGTGTTGCTCCCCAACTTCAGGGAGATACACGGTGTGTGGATCGACACTCCCCCCTTGCCCCAATGTGATTTTATCAAACTAATGTTTAAGGCCTTACCCATTGGTTAAGGCCATATCTAGACACAAAAACAAACCTGATGTGACGCCGAATAACACGTGAATTCCCTTTTTACCGGATTAAGGATACGCCAAGTGTCGTCGTGCCATTTAAAGTCAGTTACTAATTTAAAAAGTGATTTGTTTTATGGAAGAAAACCTTACCATGTTTTCTTTGTTGAGTGTCACCTTGGTCCATTACCGTTTAAAGGTCCACCCTACCAAAACTATATGAAGGTTCTCTATAGTTGAGCAGAAGGTGTAAAAAAACTGTATAATTACCCTCCGAAGAAAAGGGCGTGTACAATAAGTGTTTGCAATTGCCCACATCTTCCCTCCATCATTCCTGCTAGAAATTCAATCTTATCTTCAGGGATCTATTTTGACCTTTTCCCCCCTCCGTGAAACACACTTACAACAAATTGTATTAGGAAAATGTACACCCCCCCCTAGAGTAGGAGGACCCATATGAATGAAATGGCTTTTCCTATCCATGATGTTTTTTCACCACCTCCCGTCAACTTTTTCCCTCACTAGTGTGTCTCCTGGAGCAGCAAATCAAATCGGGTCGATGCCTATTAATTAGGTCATACTGCTACTCCTTGGTTGGGACCACCCCAATCCTCTAACATTCCAGGGGGAAAAAAATCTTTCACATACCTATAGTCCTTTAGATCCTTAACTACCACTGGTAAGAAGGTTTTTGCTAATATGGCGCCCCCAGTCCTCAAAAGATGAACCGGGATTATCGTCCACTGAGGCAACAAAGTCCCCCCCCACCCAAAAGTCTAACCAAACGAAGGGGAGGCAAGAGAGACCAAAACAAACAAAAACAAAAAAAAAATGATCCGGTACCCAGCCATATCCCCCTCCCCCCTCCCCCTCGGAGTCCCCTCCCCCCCTGCCTATTGTCAGTGAGAAGGTTCCTCTTTTCCCTTCTTGACTACCCCTCTTCCTTTCCTTCGATTCTCTTCCCTGCGTCCCGCGCGTGTAGTAATGCATTCCCCCCCCCCGCGGACACCCCCCCACCCCCCTCTCGCCCTTCCTTCCCTCTTACCCTGCGGACCAAACTATTCCAACCATTCCAAATGCATCATTGATTCCAAAAAACAACTTTTCTCCTTTCATATCAATCATCACTCAACCCCCGCCACCGAGACGAAATAGCATAGAATACTACTGAAGTTCCTTATTTTTTTCAAAAAAGCCTTCTTTTCTTTTGGGTGAAGGACTCTGCCTGACGTTTGTCTCACACCCACAGCGTAGCCGTTCTCCCTGTTATATACATGTAAGCTAGAGCTTAATTAACCAACCACCCATTCTCTTCTTGAAACATTGGCCGATCTCCACGTCGAGTTTTAATGAAGCGATGTACCTGCATATCACCAGCTTCGAAATCTCAGTCTAGAAGTTGGTTACAAGTTCCCCCTAGTCACTACCACCGGGGTTGCGGCCCTTCTATTCCATCTACCTCTCTCTCGCTCGCTCGTCTCTCACTCCGCTTCTCATCTCTCTCGCTCCCCTTTCGATAGTTAATTCCTGATTCTTCCAAACTTTGATCTGCTGTAATAGAATCAGGAGGGTCTCCACCCTCCCAGGTGACAAGACCTCCAACACTCAGCGAGGATTCCATCTGGGAGGTGGTTTATTCCCCCGACAGTCCCATCAACAACCCCATTTGACCCCCATTTTCTGACCCAATGTTTTTGGGGGAGCCTCAACCTAGTATTGTACTAGCTTCTTCTTCCTAGCATTCCTCGCGTACCTTTTCCACAATTTTTTTATATTAGGTGTTTTATTGTGAGGGGGTGGGTGTCACACTTTAGCCCCTTTTTTTTTTGTTCTCTGGCCTAAATCATCTTAGACGTCATTCCCCCCAAATCCAGTCATCAAACCTAATAAAAACTTGACGTTTGGAAGGGAGCAAAGTATCCCCAAGGTCAATTAATACATTAAAGTCAGTTATAGAGGTTTTTTCCCCCAAATACCTATACCCAACTAAACCAAACAGGCCAAGACACATATACAAAGTCCATACGTTCAATAATAATCAACGTCAAGATCTATGATAATCAACAGTGTTAATACTTATGCCAAAAGACAATCCGTTTTGCAAGAGAGGCACTCCTGCGAGGAGGCTTACCAACCCCTACCAAGAGTCCCTGCTTTCAAGCAACCAACACGGGCACCTACAGGTCGCTCTATAGTGTCATCTTCAAAGGGCTGACAAAGCCATTTTCCAACCTTGAGTCCGGACATGTTGCTGACTTTAATCAGTGGGTAACAGGACTGAGAGCAGCAATAAGAATAGTCTGTCCACAGAAAACCACTGTGGTAAACAGTTAGTAACAAAGCCTCAGTCCTGAACCATGCAAGAGATGTTAGTAGTGATCTCACAATGATTTAGGCATAGACTGCTATTCCAGATACACTGCAGCACGAATTAAATGTCAGACCCTCGTCTCTACATAATTTTTCTATGGGAACACTTGGCCATAATTGAAGAAAGGTATAATCTGTTTAGGCAGAGGTCTAGCGAGTATTAACAAACCGACAGGTCCAAGATGCTGACTGACATTACGGAAATTAGCAGTTATGTAAGTGCATCAATCCCAAGTCCGTGCATAGCAATGTTTAGTAAGTCCTTTTCCAACTGTAAGTTGGGCAAAGGCACGCTAGACCCAGTTACCTGTTTAGGTAAATGCATCAGTCCCAAGTGCCCCCCCCAACTGCAAAGCCAGATGTTAGTAGGCAGGCTGGCCGGTCCAAGTACAAACTGTTCCAGATATTTCAAGTCATCATCACGTATCAATGAACTTACGGCACCAGAAATTATAAACTCACTGAACAATCCAATTATATTTCATACCGATCTCTACTGGTAACGGAGGACGAGTAATAGCCGGACAGAATCCCACGAAGAGCCGGAGAGTCCAATGCAGCGGATTTAGAGCCCCACCGACCACCTATCACGGACGTCAGCAAGCCGACTCTCCTCAACGCCAACAAACAACTAGCAAAACTGCGGTTTCCATTCCTCCCATTTCCATCTTCCTCACTCGTTCAGGAAAATATCATAATATAACCACCAGCTTGTCACTTTGCAAAACCGAATGATGCCACGTTTATAAGCTTCCCTGTCGTCAGGGATCTTGCAAGATAATCAGACAACTCAGGTAACGTAATGCCCCGTGGCTTCACAGGCAGCAGGAGTCCCTCAGTCATCGCACGGCACAGGCAAAAACCATCGTCCGAGGTAAATAGGTAGCATACGTATCTGCGAAGGTTGTGGGATAGGGCGAACAGACAAGGCATCAAGGGATGGGGTGTTTGGTACTGGAGCTGCGGTAGTTGAGGTAGAGAGTCGGGAAAAGATAGGCGGTGTGCGAATCCGTGGCAGCTTGGGGTTTTGTGGCCGGGCCGATGTGACAGGGTGGGGTCTGTGTGGGTGGGTCTGCTCATGTGACCGACCGATGACTGGCCTATTCGTTGTGGTTTAGTGTGGGATGTGATGCGCACAGACCCCGCTCGTGTCCGTGTGGAGCCCCTGATGCTCAGTCTTTTTTGCCTGGCGGGCCTGGCGGGACGGAACAGCTGTCGTTACTTGGCTTGAGCTATGGGGCAGTTGGTCGAGGGTGCGAGGGCGGGGACAAGGCGAGGAGGGGGGATAGGGGGGGGAGACCCCCACAGGGAAGGAAGAGACTGGGGGTGCAGGACAGCTGCTACAAGGGGGGGTCTTCTGTCCAAGTTGATATCTACTTCTGTGGCCAGTATTTTTGTGGACTTTGGAGTTTCTGGAGGGTGCGGGGCGTCGGCGCCAAAGGGGCAAGGGGGAGGGGTGGTGGGCAGGAGCAGGGGGGGGCGCACCGGTCGGAACCCGCAGCAAGCAGGGGGGTGAGCGCTCAGGGCCGGGAAGTGGGGGAGAACCAGAATTGGCTCGGGAGTTAAGACCTTGAACCAGAGAATGAGTCTACATTATATCTGTGGGGATTTTAGGGCGATGATAGGATGACATCTTATTATAACTGTTAGTTATGATAAGGCTCAGAACGCCAAAACAAACGCAATATATTAGTTAATGGTTTTTTCCTTCGGCCCTTAGCAGCCACCAGTGTCAGCCACTAGTTTAAAAAAAAAAGAGAGGATGAGATGTTCTTCTGCCTCCGTCTCTAAGTTCAGGAACCTCTGACCACCCTGAATCATAGAGGAAAACTTGTTTGGTAATCTGTTATACTAGAGATGAGCGAACATACTCGTCCGAGCTTATGCCTCGTTCGCGCATTAGCGTACTCGTACAACTAACCTGCTCATGCTCGGACGAATACTTCTCCACCCTCACTTAAAACCCCGCATCCCCCATGCGCGTCGAGAAAATGGCAGCTCCCGCCGTTTTGCTTTTTGGCGGCCAGAACAGAGCCATCACAGCCAGGAGACTCTTCTGCAGCTCCACCCAGCAATGACGAGGTACCTCTTACACGTCGATAGCCAGTGTGGGCTGCGATCAGGTGACCCTGGAATAGACTAGCCCCTCCCGCAGCTGGCTCGGATCAATTCTGTGTCTGGATTGCCGCTATGGAGAGAGCCTGCTGCTGGTCAGGGAAAGGCGTTAGGCTGTTCTACTTTCAATAGTGTTGGCAGAGTGATTCTACAAGAAACCCAAAGCACCTTCTTAGGGCTCAATAAACAATACGTGAGACATTTTTTGTTTTATTTTGCTTGTGGCTGGTCTTGCTGCACTAGTACATGGCAGCTAGTACCATATTGTGAGGATTTGCGGGAGACATGCACCCGTTGTGTTTAAGCTCTTAGTGCACGCATATCCAACCTCACAAACACCGAATTGTGGACAATTTATAGGGTTTGAATCAGAATTAGCAGATATTCCCCCCCCTGCGTTATTATTTTTTTTTTAACCTTTTAATTTCATTTTTATAGCTCAAACTCATCTTGCAAAGCAGTGTGCTTTCATTTTAGGCTACAAAATAGCCATAGGAGAACCACCAACGGCTTACTTAGGCCTACATAAACGTTATATTTTCCTTTTTTTTGTTTGCTGTGCTGGGCTTGCTGGCATTAGAGGCAGCTAGTACCCTATATATTGTAGGAATTTTGCTGGGAGACCTCTGCGACCGTTGTTGTTTAGCTCTTAGTGACACGCAACTTCCATCTCTCAAACAAAACACCGAAGTGGGACAATTTATTAATCAGGGTTTGATTAAGATTAGGCAGATTCTGCCGATTATATTTATTTTTTACCTTTATTTCAGTTTATCCTCAAATCATCAGGCACAGCCCAAATTCAGTTGTGTGCTGTCCGTGTAGGTTAGAAACTAGCCATAAGCAATAGTATAGCATCGTTTTGTTAAAAAAATAAGCAATAACAAAAATAACACAAAAAACAAAAAATTAAAAAATTACGACTTTAATTTGGAAATGTTTAAAAAAAAAAACCCGAGGGCTAGGGGTAGAGGACGAGGGCGTGGCGTGGGTGTCCAACTACTCAGGGTCATAGGCCATGGTCCTGGGTCGGGGTTGGAGACACCAGCCTTCTGATGAGGAGCAGGGGAACGCCGCAAGCTACACCTCCCCTAGGTCAACACATCAGTCTCAAGTTTCCTGGGACTCGTGTGAGAGCAACTTTTGAGGCCAGAACAGTGCGAAGAGGGATGTCGTGGAACTTGCGGACAATGCCTTCTAGCCATTTGTCCATCCATCAGATCTTCCACGCAGTCCACACCCATGTCAACCGAAAATCAGCCACATCCTCTCCTCCAGGCTCCTCCAACTCATCACTCCTTCTCCCCCCCAGTCCTGGCCCACCTCCCAGCAAATTTGGCATTTGAACGGCATACTCCGAGGACAACTGTTTTCTGGCCCCTTTCCCAGTCACAAACCACTGTCCGGTTGCTGCTGAGCAATTTTTCCTCCGGATGCCCAGGTTTTTCCAACCAGTCGCATTCTGTGGGTGATGAATGACATGATTGACGTAGTGGAAGAATGTGTAAAGAGGTGTCGGACGATGAGGAGAGCAGACGGTTGTCAGCAACGAGTGGTGAAGTGTTGTCAGGGCAGGAATCCCCAGGGGGAGTCAGACTGAGGGATCGGAGGATGATGAGGTGGGACAGACCCAAGCTGGGTTGATAGGCCGGGTGACACCGTCTTCTGAGACGGAGGCGAGTGCTATAGGCAGAACACGGTTTGGAAGATGCAGTGGTGGGGCCAGACGGAGAGGCAGGGCCAGAGCTGGGCATCAAGCGCCAATGTTGGCTCGTAGTCCACTCCCCGTGGCGAGGGCTAGTTTTCGAAGTCTGGAGGTTCTTTAAAGAAACCACGGATGACGACGTGACATAGTGGGTCACCTTTGCCAACCAGGATCAGCAGGGGTCCACCACTACTAGCTTAACTACCACCAGTAATGCGGCAGGCATATGAATGCTACACAACCCCACGCAATGGTGCAAAGAGCCGTTCACCTCCGGCCGTGCACACCACTACCACTGCTCTTCCCCTGTGGGGTCCCCATCTGCTAGTTCAGATCCCCCTGCCCAGGACCCACTGTCCGCAACACCTCCGTGTGCCTAAAACCCCAGTCTTCCTCCTCCACGATCCTCCACAGCTCCACCATCATTCAGCTCTCCATACCCAGACGCTGGAATCGCAAAAGGCAGTATAGCGCAACCCACCCACTACGCCCAAGCCCTCAACGTCCACATCTCCACTGTTGTCCTTAGTCTGAGTAGCTGCCTATAGGCTTCTGTAAAGAGACTCTACAAGGCTTCGAAAACCTCATGGCGGCAGGCCGCCCTCGGTAATTCGGTCCCCAGCCGCCACTAAACTGTTCCCGTGTGCCTCCCAAGCCCTGCACAGCACGTGTCCGATAACACATCATAATCCGTGCCCTGACCAACGCCGTTTCTGACAAACAGGTCCACCTGAACCACGGACCCTTGCGGTGCTGTCCGGGCAGGCCACTATATATCGCTGACGGCACATTGGGTTAACACAACTTGGTGGAGCTGGGACCGAGTCCTGACCTGGGGCTGGTCATATCTGCCGACTCCGAGGTTGCGGGGCCTACCTCTGTCCAGGTCTCAAAGCTCTATGCCTCCTCCCCTCCCACCCTCTCCTCCACCTCCTCCTCCTTCCAATTACCAGCCATGGGCATGGCGCCATCATTCGGTAGCTCTAAAGCAGCAGCAGTGCCAATCCGCTAAGCGACAGCAGCGGGTGCTCAAACTTGCTGAGTCTAGGCGATAAAAGGCACACCGCCCAAGAGCGATTAACAGGGCATCACGGCGCAGACTGATCTGTGGCTGGCAAAAACCGCTGACAACCTGCAGCCAGGCAGTTGTGTGTGACAACGCCCGTAACCTGGGCGCTCCCCTGTGGGGGCCCAACTCAGCAGACTGACACATTGCCAGCCCTGCCCATGTGTATAACATCTCATAGTCACACAACACAGCGGTTTTCCTCAGACATACCCCCAATCTGTCTGATTTGCTCACGAAGGGGTTGCTCACGCATCCTGTGGTGCATTTCAGGAAGTACCAGCACAGATGCTCCACTCTCAGGGCAGCGCAAGCGCCGCCTTCCAACTGCCCGCTCACCCGACTGTTGTGCGCGTGCCCACGAGTGGAATTAACATTAACCCATGTTATCATCTCGAGTTTACCAGCAGCGCAGAGTGATTTAGACGCAGATGTCAACTTCCACGCAACGGGTAGTCACGGTCCGTCATCTTCCTCAAGTCTATCTACAATGGGGTGGAACGTGGATGTCTGAATCTGTCAGGTGGCTGAGTAACATTTGAGGAGTCCACACAGAAGGTCCGTGGCGATGCCGCGCCTCATCAGCCTCACAATCCCGCTGCTTGGCCTGTTGAAAAAACTACTCTGGTTCAGCATGAAGATTCGGAAGCATTTGGCGCTCGGTACACAAGAAGACGGGGAAAAGATTCCCTTGTTGATAGCCAACGCACCTTAGGTCTGTTTCTAAACAGCGCATATCGTCGGAGGTGGAGGAGGATGAGGAGCGAGAGGGGAGAAGTTTGGCGAACAGAGAGGGGACCCATCTGTTCAGTCCTCTTTCATCACTGTCGCCGTGTATGGCAGGAAGAGAGGAGGTTGGGGAGGGGAATGGGCAGTTAGGCCAGTTGAGGTGAGTGAATCGTGCGCGTTGGGACTCCTGGCGCATAGGCGAAATTTCATGCTAGGTAGGCTGCCTATCCCGTAGACCCTCCCTCCACCTTCAGGTTCAAGAATTTATTTCCAGCAAGCACCGATTACTGGTAATTCATCACTCTCCTGGACCCAGGTACAAGCAATCTTTAACACTCTCATCCCGGGAGAGGAAATGAGTGTGAGAATGCCTGAATACCAGCAAGGCCCTGGTGTACAGCTGAAACAGTATTTTTCCCTTCTGATTAGCGCTAGCGGCAGAGGGCGTACTTTGTGCTGGACCAGTACAGGGAGAGTAGTCGAGCAGGAAGCTTTTTCCAGACTGGCAGGGGTACGCTTGACAAGGCCTTTTCCAGTTTTAGTCCACCACCCCAGCAAGAACCAACTGTCACCTTCCCCAGTCTACACTCGGCGGTAGGTGCTGATCTTTACAGTAACTTGTGACAGGGAGTACGTAGCCTGACCATACCAAACATCGTCCTAAAGATCACACCGCTCCCTACAACTACTGGGTTTCAAAGCTTGGACAATGTGGCACGAAAACTGGGCGCTGTAACGCCTTTGAGGTTCTCTTGCCTGCCTGCCGCTAGCGTGTTGGCCGAGCGGTTTTTCAGTGCCGCTGAGTGGCATCATCACTAGAGATGAGCGGCACTCTAAAATGCTCGGTTACTCGTATAATTCGCGACAAACTTTTCCCGAGCTCGAGTGCTCGTCCTAAAAGCGAATAACGGCCCCATTGAAGTCAATGCGAGACTCCGAGCATTTTTTACAGGGGGGACCAAGGCTCTGCACGGGAACTTGGCCAACACATAACCTGGCTAACCATCAGAAACAGGATTGAAACACGCACGAAAAATGGACAGGAAACATCAGGGGCGCATGCTGTATGCCCTCTGATGCTGCTTTATAATTCGCACATTATGCAAACTATTGCAACAGCACTGGCCATGACAGAGTTACGAGAATGAAGCTAGATAGCATCTAAAACATCCATATTGAGCCGGACACATGGGGACGGCATGCCAAGCATAGGCAGCGGCAGGCTCGAGAGTTGGCATTGCGACATACCCGAATGGACTCAGGCTTCAAACCGCAATTGGTGGCAGAGAGGAACCAAAGGAGGTGGTCAGAAGCGCTCAAATATACGGTATGATAAAAGTTTGCCAGTATATTTTGTGGATTGACAACAGCAGGGTGGCGACAAAGTTACATGGAAGCCGAATGAAAAAAAACCCCAAAATTCTGCCTGACACGCCTCTTTTTGCATAAGGGGAACCTGTATGGAGGCATGTGAACTAGTAGCTAGATTAACGGTGCTCGCAGTTAACAACTATTTTGTTGGATCTTGCATGGAGCTGGCGCTTCCGCGCCAGGCGTCTTTTTTCGCCAATCAGCCCTGTCTCTAGGCTACTCCCCAAACCACACTTCTAGAACTTTTGTATAAGAATCAAGTGTAGTAGTCGTTCTTATAAGTTTGGGAATGGGCGGGTGCGGGGAATGTAAACAGATGCGCAAGAAGCGCTGAAATAATATGGTAAATGCAAAGTTTGCCAGTATATTTTGGTGGATAAACACACGCTGGGTGGCGACAAAGTTAACAACTTGATGTGGAATCCATGAAAACCAACCCAATTTCTCTTTCTGCTGACACCGCAAGTCACACCTCGTTTGATAAAGGGGACGATGTATGGATGCAGCTATAATAAAGGGACGGACTTTTGAGGTAGCCAATGGAGACAACACAACGTGTGGATGCCTGCTTAATGGAGAATAGAGAAACATTTAATTTTGGATAGTGCCTGTATGTGGCATCCCAAAAACGTTTTCAAACCAGAGGAGCAGGTAGGTGGCCCTCCGAAAAATGAAATAGATTGAGGTGCCCTAGATGTGGCAGTCCCAAAAAGTTTTCAACCAGAGGAGCAGGTAGAGTGCCCTCTCAGGAAAATGAATAGATTGAGTGCCCTGTATGGCAGTCCAAAAAAGTTTTCAAACCCGAGGATCAGGTAGGTAGCGTGGCCCTCCGAACCATTGATAGATTGAGTGCCGTATGTGGCAGTCCCAAAAAGGTTTTCAAACCAGAGGAGCAGTTAGGTGCCCTCCACCAAGAAAAATGAATGATTGAGTGGTGCCTGGGGCAGGGGCTGGCAGGCTATATACTACAGGGGGCTGGCAGGCTATATACTATAAGGGCTGGCAGGCTATACACTACAGGGGGCTGGTAGGCTGTATACTACAGGGGGCTGACTGGCTATATACTACAGGGGGCTGGTAGACTGTATACTACAGGGGGCTGGTAGACTGTATACTACAGGGGGCTGGCAGGCTATACACTACATGGGGCTGGCAGGCTATACACTACAGGGGGCTGGTAGGCTGTATACTACAGGGGGCTGTTCACATAGCAGCGCAGATTCTGTAATTATCGCACTGCCCCTCGTTATGTCAGAATTATGCAGTACGATAACATTATCGCACTGCCCCTCGTTATGTCAGAATTATGCAGTACGATAACGATATGATACGATAAAACTGCACTTATCCCCAAGGGGAAATTGCTTAGTTGCAGTTGTCCACCAACATAACAATAGAAACCCCCAAGTAGTGACCCCATTTTAGGAAAGGGCACCCTTCAAAGAATTTATCTAGGATTGTATGAACATTTCAACCCCTGAGATGCTGGGTCAAATGTAATACAAAATGATGGGGGCAGAGTAAAAATTGCATTGTTTTCTCAAATGTGCAAACGTAGGAAGAAATGTATTCAGCCCAACTCATCCCACTGTGGATAAACACCCCAAAAATCATTCAGTAGGTTACTTCGGCTATGGCAATGCCCCATGTGTAGCAATAGTCTACAGGCTGGGGACACAGCAGGCAATGCCCCATGTGTAGCAATAGTCTACAGGCTGGGGACACAGCACGCCGGAGAAGGGAAAAGCAAAATCTAGCTTTTGGAGCACCCGTTTCCCTAGACCTGTCTATTTGCTTCTGTACGGATCTCTGAGAAATGTCTCTTCCCATTTCTTAACTCTAACTCTATTCCTGCAAACCCTATTAACAATGCTTATTATACCAACATAGTGTGCTGTTATATTCTCCCTCACAACTACTGTAAGCGGTGTCCCACACCTATAGTCCTTCCGCAGAATCTTCTTGTTCTTAACTCTTAATGGACCAGCGGTTTTTAAGTTGGAAGTGCGTCAGACCCTTTTTCTTGAAAATTTGACCAGTTCTCTTCACTGTTGTAATAGCTTGTCAACACTTTAAGCGTATCCTGTGATTGTTGAGATGTTTTCTCGTGAGATAATTGGAGTTTATGTTAGTATATCATTTGGTTGATCAGTTTCTTTTTTGGGGGGTAAAAAATCAATAATTAGGAACAAAATTGTTTAAAAAAATGGACAAGTTTACATTTCAAATGTGTATACTTTTAGAACAAAAAGTCATAACACAAATTTTTTTTTGTAGAGAACCTTTTGCCATTGGTCTTATTTTTATTCCCATAGGATTTAGCTTGTACATAGTCCATTTTTTTACGGATCTGAGAAGGGTTCAAGTTTTTGTAGCAACAGTTCAATCGATTTTAAAGAGATTTGAAAAAAGCTAAATTTTAGTGAGCCAATTCAGTTTGAAGTGCCCTTAAAGGCTTCTGTACTATATAACCCACAAGTATACCAGTTTATGAACCTAACATCTCAAACTATTTCAAATCAGCAGCACTTTGAGAAGTTGTTAAACCTTTAAATCTTCTCGGGAACAACAAAGATGGATGTGAAAATTTTGAAATTTCAATTTGTGAATAAGATTACTTTATTTAGCCCTAAAATGACCAAATTCAGAAGGAATTTGAGGTAAATATACATCCAAAATTGTTGCCTCGCTTCTTTCCGAGTTACGGTAATACCAGACATGTGGATGTCAGCTGCTGTTTCACTGCACACAGGTAGTCCAGAACAGAGTTTGTACCATTGGGTTTTTGGAAAGGCCAATTTGATGCGAAATGGTTTTGTGGTGCCCCGGTACTTGAAGAGCCCCTGAAGTAACAGTCTAATGAAAACTCCTAAAGATGCCCATTTAGGAAACTAGACCCCTCAAAGAATTATCTGGGTGGGGTGAGCATTTTAAACCCCCAACAGGCTGGCCAAAATCTAATGCGGAAGTAAATGGGCAGAGTAAAAGATGCATTTTTATCTAAAAAATGTCATTGTAGTGCCTAATATATTGTGCCAACCCATGCCACTTTAGACAAACACCCCAAAAATCATTCTGCGGGTTGCCGAGTTGCAATACCACATATGTGCCAATAATGACAGGTGGGCACAAAGCAGGATGAGAAGGGAAGGTGCGAATTTTGCTTTTGAAGCTCGATTTTACACGTTTGGATTAGAGTGCCATGTCATGTTGGCAGGGCCCTGAGTTACCGTGCAATAGAAACCCCGAGAAATTATACCATTTTGGAAACTACACCCCTCAAAGACTTATCTGGGTTGGAGGTGAGCATTTTAACCCCCAAATGTGGCCAAATCTAATGCAAAGTAATGGTGCAGAGTAAAAATGTGTTTATCCAAAAATGTAATTTTACTGCCTAATATATTGTATCCCACCCATGCCACTTCGACAAACACCCCAAAAATCATTCTGCGGGTACCCAGAGTACGGAAATACCACACGTGCCAAAATTGACAGGCTGGGTACACAGCAGGGATGTGAGAAGGGAAGGAGCAAAATTTGCTTTTGAAGCTCCATTTCACCTGTCTGGAGGATGGAGTGCCATGTCATGTTCGCAGGGCCCGTGGAGGTACCAGTGCAATAGAAACCCCTGAGAAATTATACAATTTTGGAAACTAGACCACTCAAAAGAATTATCTTGGGTTGTGTCGAGCATTTTAACCCAACAGCGAATGGTCAAAATTAATGCAAACTAAATGGTGGCTATTAAAAATTCGTTTTTATCTCAAAAATGTCATATTAGCACCAATATACTGTGCCCAACCCATGCCACTTTAGACACACACCCAAAAATCATCTTTGGGTTGTCCCGATGACGGCAATACCACACATGTGCCAAAAATTGACCGGCAGGGCACACGGCAAGGCTGAGAAGGGAAGGAGGAGCGAAATTTGCTTTTGCAGCACCCTGTCACGGGACTGGTGGTTGGGGTGCCCCTGAGGTACCAGTACAATAGAAACCCCCGTGTAGTGACCCCATTTTAGGAAAGAGCAACCCTCAAAGAATTTATTTAGGGTTGTATGAGCATTTTAACCCATAAGATCCTGACTCAAATGTAACACAAATTGAACGGTGTCGAGTAAAATGCATTGTTTCTCAAATGTGCCTAAGTAGGAAGAAAATGTATTCAGCCCAACTCATCCCACTGTGGATAAACACCCCAAAAATCATCAGTAGGTTACTTCGGCTATGGCAATGCCCCATGTGTAGCAATAGTCTACAGGCTGGGGACACAGCACGCCGGAGAAGGGAAAAGCAAAATCTAGCTTTTGGAGCACCCGTTTCCCTAGACTGGTGTTGGGGTGCCACTGATGGTCCAGTACAATAGAAAGTACAATTAGAAACCCCCGTGTAGTGACCCATTTTAGGAAAAGAGAAACCCTCAAAGAATTTATTTAGGGTTGTATGAGCATTTTAACCCATAAGTATCCTGACTCAAATGTAAACGACCAAAATTGAACGGTGTTGTCGAGTAAAAGTTTGCTTGGCAATTTCTCTAAATTTGTATTTAAAAGTTGTAATCAAAAACAAAAACATCATTTGTATTTAAATGTAATCAAACAAAATCATAAAATCAATAAAAATTCCCACAAAGGGGGAAAGAACAATTGAGCCCCCCAGTGTACAGCCTCAGTACAAGGTACATAGAAGGTGTGACAGACAGTAGTACATGAATATTGGCATAAATATAAAGTGCTAAGTTATAAAGGTGTGAGTCACATTACCAGATAACGAATGCCGGGCTGGAGAGACCGGGGGGTCACAGGTGCCCCACGCGTATCGCCCGTCAAGCGGGCTTCCTCAGGGGATAATGGGTGAGAGTTCCTCACCTCTTTAAATACGTGTTCAGCTCTGTCAGAGCACGGACGCCGGAATAGGGAACACCCACTTCCGGTTACAGAACCGGAAGTGAGGTCAGTGGAACTCACCGAGCGCTACATGGAACGCACGATGCGTTCCAACTGGTCATGTGTGCGTGTCACACATGACAAATTGTGTGTCGCCTGATTAAAAATAGGAGAAAGATAAAAGATATATTAAATAAAGTTGTCCTGCCACCAATCTGATAAAAACGCCAGCATGAATGCATATGGGTAGAGGAAAGGGTATACTGGTTGGAAAAGGTAGTGAGATAAGGTAAGTGGAAATGCCTGTAGAAGAAAATATGCACTCTATTTTTACAAATTCCATTAAAAAGTTCATCAATATGTGCAAATTAAGCCATGTAAAAAGTTACAGTGCAGTCTTGATAAAAGACAATAGGTGATAAAAAATAAATTATTTTATATAGAATTTTCGTGCAAAAGAGCAATTATCGGACACAAACAATGTCACATAAAAATTAGTGAAAACTATAGAAGCAGTATATCAAAAAACCAAGTGTGCTGGAAAATACACTAGACCAGCGAAGATTGCCTAGAAATTTATCATGTCAGTATCAAACAATAATGCGGCGTGAAAAAATAATATAGAGTTCAATAGTCGGCGGTATGCTATAAGTCAGACTCGTATCGAATATCAAACCAGCAAACAGATGGAAAATATACTGGGAACAGTATTACGATGGTCGACAGTGTGTGAAAAATCTGATAGGCGACTGTATATCGGTGGTCGACGGGATGTTACAAGTATTACAAGTGATTGCAGGTCACAGAAAGATCTGAGATCCTAATAAATAATACAAGGCAGATCGAATCCCCAGAAAAAATAATAAATGGAGCAAAAATTGCTGACGAAAATGGTGCAATACACACAGTACAAGAGTGACGCATTATAGTAAATGCCCATTATGGGGATAATAGACGGCGAATATTTTAAATAAACAATATGTCAGTACTACAAACCTGGACCGGAACAGCCCGTACAACAAATGATAATGCAAAACAACAAACTAATGCTACCTCAAAATTGCACATGCTGGTACGTAGAGGTAAGTAAATATCATGGTGGCCGGCCAGGATGGCGAATGGACCTCGGTCGAAGAGGAGAAAAATGTATGTCAAAAACAGCGACAAGAATGTTGAGGGTGCGCGTGCCCCGACAGAGCTGAATAGAAAATTACCTTGTGAAATAATCAGCAAAGTGGAGTGCTAGAACTAGGATACAAGGGATTCTAAACGAGATCCTAATATACTAGCAAGTAGATGATACATTAATTAAAACATAAATAACTACAAGATAATTGGTAGTGGCAAAGACCCAACTTAATGTTAGAGAGAGAATATGTCCTAATGAAGGCAACAATAGTGTGGACATTGGTTTTTAACTATTAATACAATCAAGAGAGAGAGAGGAGGAGATGTCAATTCACAGCCACAAACGGAAGGTATATCAGGATCCAAGAGGCAGCATGGACTGAGGTGTCCAGGTTGACGTGAGACATGGGAAAACTCCATCTCCCTTCATCCCCCCCCCCTTGTCAAATTTTCTCTGTAAGTGGAGAAGACGGGGGCATCTCAAGAAAAAAATTCAATATTAAAACAGTAGAATAGTAGCGTGATACCTAGATCCGCGGTGACATTGCAAAAGAAAACAAAATGTACGAAGGAAAAAAAGTTAGTTTGTCAAGGTGAAAAAAACACACAAATATGGGGGCCTCATCAAAATTCAAAATAGGGGGTCAGAGAGGTGCAATAAAAGGGGAAGTGGGTATGGTAAAAAGAAGAGTGGTCAAGAAATAAGGTGATGTTGGTGGTGTAAATACAACGTGATGAAAGATAAAGGGAACCGCCCCAAAAGATAAGGGGGAGGGTGTGCGTGTGGGGGTTTGTGAATTAAAAACACAATCAAGGAATGACAGGGTTCTCTGCATACAGTGAGAAAACAAAGAAAATGCCCACATGAATACACAAGAACTGGAAAAACAGGGTTTATAAAAGGATTGGTTATTTCCGTGTAAGACCTGTGAACGTGTTCCTCATGAGGCCTCTTGGGGCACATGTATCCAAAGGAGATCCACCTTGATTCACTCCTCAAAAGTTGAGGAAATGTGCTGCCTCGGAAGTTTGGTCCTGTAACTCTTTCTAGACCGATGATATGAAGATACCTGGGTACGGTTTTATGGATTTATCGTAAGAAAGTTGAGAGGCACTGATGATCGTTAAGGTTTTGCCCATTTTGTAGTCGGCGGCGCGTTGCTTGTGTGGTGTAATGGTCGGCAGAGGTGGCGTTGGCATCTTACTGCGAGTTTTTTGAGTGGTTTGACCCTACCAGTTAGGGACTAGGGAGGATGAGGTAAAACGTAAACACTCCTTTCGGTTCTTACAATAATAGAGTACTCTCTGATTCGAAATCTACCATGATGGGTGGTGGGGAACATAGAATTTGTGGACCGGATATCAGTGTGGAGGAAAAGCGAGCAAAAGCAGTTACGCAAGCGAAAAAGAACCAGAAAGGCGGATCCGTTACCAAAGGAAAGACGACGGTGGAATGACTATTGGTAGGGTATCTTTAAGATTTTTTGCACGGACTGCAGTACGTTGCGGGGTTCTCTGAAAGGAAGGGAATATAAGTCTTTCACAACCTAAGGATCCCCAGTTCGCGTTGTAGAAATGTTGTATAGTTCACTCCACTGAGTATGATGAAAACAGTTGACTAAACTTTGGTTTGGTTTTAGGTTGACCTAGGTGACTTAGGATATACCACAGGAATCCTGACAGGGAGACCAAACACCCCAAGATCATGACTGTCAACTCTCTATTGTCATTGTACCTAGGCACTTCAGCACTACTAGAAATGGCACCTTCTCGGGGGTTCCTCAGAGGCGTTATGAGGAAGAGGTGCACAAACCAAAATGTCCCCTGACCACTCGTCCCCACTAGCAGACTCCATATCGGAGGCCAAAATTATATACATCCAAGTCAGGTGTAGACTTCTGGGACATGATGGTGGTAGTACGCAACCACGCGAACAACAGCAGAACAACGGCCATTGACCTGCCCCTTCACACAACGCCTGCCCCTCCAACACAAACCGGGGGCCTGCCCCTCCACACAATGCCTGGCATGCCCCTCCACGCTACGGCATGCACCTCCCCGCTATGCCTTGCCCCTCCACGCTACCGGCATGCACCCACCACGTACGGCTGCCCTCACGCTACGCCTACTCCACCACAGAAATGACCTACCTCCACGCGTATTACTCCTTCAACACAACCGCCTACTCCCCCACGCCAGCCTGCGTCACCAACAGAACGCCTGCTCCTGACAGAACGCCTGCCCTGCCCCTCCACGCTACGGCTGCCCACCTCCACGCTACCGGACTTGCCCCTCCACGATACGGGCGTTGACCCCTCCAACGCTACACCATACTCCAACCACAGAATGCATACTCCTCCAAGGCTATTACTTCCTCACACACAACGTCTACTCCACACACGTCTAACAGCCTGCTCTCCAGTACGCCCTGATCCTCACGCTAGCTCCTGTTTCTCCAACCACAGAACGCTGCTCCTGACACAGAACCGCCTGCTCATGCACAGAACGCCTGCCTCCTGCACAGAACGCCTGCTCCTGCACAGAACGCACTGCTCTGCACAGAACGCCTATTTACTACTCTCCACACAACGCGTACTCCCCACGCTACGCCTTGCTCCTCCACGCTTGCATGCTCATCCACCCGCTTACGCTGCCTCCTCCACGCTACGTCTGCTCCACCAACAGAACGCCTGCTCCTGCACAGAACGCCGCTGGCTCCAGCACAGAACGCGCCTCCTGCACCGAACGCCTGACTCCTGCCAAAACGCCCTACTCCCTCAAGTATTACTACTACTATACACAAGGCCTACTCCCCAGTACGCATACTCCACACACAGATACACCTCATCCTCCACGCTACGCACCTGAGAACTCCAGCCACAGTAACCTACTACTCCACGCAAAAGCCCCTGCTCTCACCACCAGACGGGCCTGCTCCACCACAGGAAAGCCTTGCGTCCACACAGGAACAGAACGCTTTGCTCTGCACCAGAACGCTGCATCCTGCACAGAGCGCGTAATCCTTTCATGCTCATGACTACTCCCCCCACGGCAACGGCATGCTGCTCCACGCTACTATACTTCCTCCACAGAAAGCCTGCTCTGCTTCCCCCCATGCTACGCTACTCCCCCACGCTACGGCCTGCTCCTCCACGCTAGCCTGCTCCTCCATGCTACGCCTGCTCCAGCCCAGCGCGCGGACTCTTCCACGCCATTGCAAGTACGCGCCGAATCCGATATATCGGACGATGAGCGTTATGTCATCTGCGCTCAGCGTAGCCACGATTATATAGGATGAGTAGCGTGAAGGGTAATTAAGTTTTTTTTTTGATGTGTGTGTGCAGTGTTTTAACTTTCATGTCCGCACCCCCAATGGGTCATTAAAAAGGCCCCTGGGGGATATTTTTTTTTTTTCTATGTACAAGTTCTGTCCACGTAACTGAGGAATCTAGAAGAGCCTAAAGGTCTATAAGAGTCTAAAGTATATAAGCGTAATAGTCAGCGGGCGAGCGGGCGCAGGAGGTAAAAACAAAAAACTTCTAACCTATTTATACAAACCTATATGCTTCCTAATACAGGCTTAACATGATGGGTTGTGAACTCTAATCACATTTGATGTGTTGGTATGTCCAGCGAACGTCAGGGAGATTATCAACGGTATGTGTGATCCGGACACTCACCTATGCCGGCGACCCAAGTGATTTTATAAACTAATTTTAATGGCCACTTACCATTTGGTTTAAGGCCAATCATCTTAGGCTCACAAAACACCTGCACTTGATGTGACGCCGAATAAACACGTAATTCCCTTTTTTACGGATAAGGAATACGCCAAGTGTAGTGTGCCATTATTAAAGTCATAAACTAATTTCAAAAAGTGATTTGGTTTATGGGGAGAGAAGAAAAGAAACCTTACCATGTTTTATTTGTTGGTGGTCAAACTGTGGGTCCATGGACCGTTATTAAGGCACTACCAAATAATATATGAAGTTCCTATAGTGGAGCAAGAAGGTTTGTAAAAAATGTATTAATTACCTCCGAAAAAGGAAAAGGGCGGTGGTAAGTAAATAAGTGTTTTGCAATTGGCCAAATCTTCCCCAACACATTCCTGCTAGAAATATTAATCTACCTAAGGGTCTATTTTGACCTTTTCCTAGAGGTTGAAAACAACACTTACAATGTTATGGATGGACACGACCCTCTAGAGCTAGGAGGACCCATATGAATTAAGAATGACTTTCCCTATCCAGGGTTTTCACCACGTCACTTTTTTCCACTCAGTAAAGTGGTGTTCCACACCTGAGGAGAAATCAAACGGGTCGATCCATTTTAATTAGGTCGAATACTGATACTCTCTTGGTTCGGGGACCCAATCCTCTAAACATTCCAGGAAATACTTTCACATACCTATATTCTTTAGATTCCTTAACTACCAATGGTAAGAGGGGTTTTTGCTTAATGCCCCAGTCATCAAAAGATGAAACCGGGTATTATCAGTCACTGAGGCAAAAAGTCACCCCCACCAACCAAAGTCTGAACCAACGAAGGGGAGGCAACGAGAGACAAAACAACAAAAAAAACAAAAAAAAAAAAGGGATACCCAGCCATATCCCCCTACCCCCCCTGCCATAGGGTCAGTCCCCTCTCTGGACCCGGAGGGAATACCCTCTGAGATCGCAGTCCTAACCTCGTTAACCCCTAAGCATTCCCCCACCCCACACCCCACCAAAACCGCGGCCTCTGCATGCAGTCCCCTGAAAACTTAGGACAGCATGGAATATTCAACATTCGCATATGATATTAGGATCGTCAAAAAAACAACGTTTTCTCTTTCCATATCACCCGACCCAAGCCGAGACGGTGGGGGGAAAATTAGCCATATGAATACGAACTGTTCCTTATTTTTGTTCAAAATAAGCATTCCTGTTTCTTTTGGGTTGATTAGGATATGAAAAAAAACTCTGACGGCTTGGTCCAACCACATCTAGCCCGTTTCCGTCTCCCGGTAGGGTTAAGCTAGAGCTTAATAAACCCCATTTCTTGCTTTGAATTGGCCGAATCTCCCCAGATAGCAGTTTTAATAGCGATGTGTACCACTGCAAACAGCTTCGAAAAATCTCAGTCAGAAGTTGGTATGGTACAGTTCCCTCCGTCCCACTAACCACCGGGGGTTGCGCCCTTTCTATTCCAGTCTACATTTCTCTCTCCGACTCCCCTTTCGATAGTTAAGATCCTGATTTCCAAACTTAGATCTGCTGTTGATGAACAGGAGGGCTCCCACCCCAGGTGAACAAACCTCCAACCTCAGGCGGGAGGATTCCATCTGGGAGCGGTTCCCCGGCCCAGTCCGCCATCACAGCCCGCATCTGAAACCCAGAGTTTTTGGGGGGGAGCTACATTGGTCTAGATTCTTCCTAGCATTCTCGCGTTAACTTTTCCACAATTTTTTTATTATTAGGGTTTTACTTGCTGAGGTGGTGGTGTCCCACTAGCCCGTTTGTTTTGTTCCCTGGCCTAATCAGCCTAGGACGTCATCCCCCAGAATCCAGTCTCAAACTAATAAAACTTTGGAATTGGAGGAGAGGCAAAGTATCAGCCAAAGGTCATATACATTAAAGTCCGTTAATAGGAGGTTTTCCACCAAGACCTATACAAGACTTAAAACCACAGGACAAGACAAATATAGAAACGGTCCAATACGTTCAATAATAAGCAACCGGGGGTTAAGATCTTGATAATCAAACCAGTAGTTAATACTTATTGCCTAAAGAAATATCCGTTCTTGTGAGAAGGATGGCACTCTGCGGAGGAAGGCTTCCACAAGCCCTTACCAAAGAGTCCCTGACTTCAATGCGAACCTAAAAGGCACCTACATGGTCGACTCTAATAGTGTCTTCTTCAAAGGGTCGACATAAAGCCATTGGTCCAACCTTGAGGAGGGGGAATGTGCTGACTGTTGATTCAGTGTGGGCGGTTTCGGTGGGTGCGGATCGGTAAAACAGGAGAATGAGTGGGAAAGGCCAGCAAATAAGAATAGTCTGTCCCACAGAAAACCACGGGGTAACCAGTAGTAAAGGCATCACGTCCGGAACCTTAGTGCATAGGAGTTAGTAGTATCCTCAAGCAATGATTTAGGGCAGAGGACTGCTATCCAGATACTGGCAGAAGCGATTAATGGTCAGACCTCGTCTCTAAAATAATTTTCTATGGGAACACTTGGGCCAGAATTGAAGAAAGAAAGGAAAGCAGAGAAAGGGATAATCTGTTTAGTGCAGAGGTCTAGCAGAGTATAACAACCGACAGGTCAAGATGAGCTGACTGACACGGAAATTAGCAGTTAGTAAGGGATCAAGTCCCAAGTCCGTGCATGCCAGATGTGAGTAGTACTTTCCAACTGGTAGTGGGGCAAAGGCTGCTTAGAACAAGAACACTGTTAGTAAGCATCCAAATTTCCCAATGTCAATGCAAGAGCACCAGATGTTAGTAGGCAAACAGGATGCCAGGTCCAAGTTACACTGTGCCTAGATATTCAAAGGCTAGTCATCAGCGTATACAAGGAACTACAGGCACCACAGAAAATATAATAAACCTCACTGAACAATCTCAGATTAGATTATACATACGATCTCTGGTAAAGACGGAGGATGAATAGAAAATTACCTTGTGAAATAATCAGCAAAGTGGAGTGCTAGAATAGGTATACAAGGATTCCTAAAGAGATCTCAATATACTAGTAAGTAGATGATACATTCATAAAAATAAATATATACAAGTATAATTGGTAGTGGCAAAGACCCAACTTAATGTTAGAGAGAGAATATGTCCTAATGAAGGCAACAATAGTGTGGACATTGGTTTTTGACTATTAATACAATCAAGAGAGAGAGAGGAGGAGATGTCAATTCGCAGACACAAACGGAAGGTTATACAGGATCCAAGAGGCAGCAGTGGATGAGGTGTCCAGGCTACAGGTGGACATGGGAAAACGTCCTCCATTTCCTTCCTTATCTCCCCTGGTCAACATTCCCTCTGAGTGGGAAGACCGGGGGCATCTTCAAGAAAAAAATTCATATTAAAAAGTAGAAAGTAGCGTGATACCTAGATCCGCGGTGACAGCAAAAAGACAAAATGTTACGAAGGAAAAAAATGTTAGTTTCAAGTGACAAAAAAACACACAAATATGGGCGGGCCTCATCAAAATTCAAATTAGGGGTCCAGAAGGTGCAATAAAAAGGGGAAGCATGGGTGATGGTAAAAAGAGAGTGGTCAAGAATAAGGTGATGTTGTGGTGTAAATAAACGTGATGAAAATAAAGGTGAACCGCCCCAAAAGATAAGGGGAGGGCTGTGAGTGTGGGGTTGTGAAATTAAAAAACACAATCAAGGAATGACAGTGTTCTCGCATAAGTGAAAACAAAGAAAATGACCCACATGAATACAAAGAACTGGAAAAACAGGTGTATACAAGAGGATGTGGCATTATTTCCGTAAGACCTGTGAACCGTGTTCCTCATGAGGCCTCTTGGGCACATGTATCCAAAGTGAGATCCACCTTGATTCACTCCTCAAAAGTTGAGGGAAATGTCGCAGCCTCGGAAGTTTGTCTGTAATCTTTCTGAGACCGATGATATGAAGATCCTGGGTACGGTTTTATGATTTATCCGTAGAAAGTGAGAGGCTATGATGTAAGGTTTTGCCCATTTGTAAGCTCGGCCGGCCGCTGTCTGTTGTTCGGGGTGTAATGGTCAGCAGAGGTGCTGTTGGCATCTTCGCGTAGTTTTTTGAGTGGTTTGACCACTTACCAAGTTGGGCATAGAGGAGGCATGAGTGTAAAACTAAATCACTCATTTCGGTCTTACATATAGAGTACTCTCTGATTCGAAATCTACCATGATGGGTGGGGGGGCATACGAATTTGGTGGACCGGATTATATGTGGAGGAAAACGGACGTAGCAAAAGCAGTTACCGCAAGCAGAAAAAAACCAGAAAAGGCGGATCCTGTTACCCAAAGAACAGACGACGTGTGGAAATGACTATTGGTTAGGGGTTATCTTTAAGATTTTTTGCACAGATCTGCAGTAGTTGCGTGGTTTCTCTGAAAGGAAGGGAAAAAGTCTTCTACACCTAAGGATTCCCCAGTTGGACGTTGTAGAAATGTTGTATAGTTCACTCCCTGATATATGAAAACAGTTGACTAACCTTGGTTTTGGTTGTTAGGTTTGACCTAGGTTGACCTTAGGATTCCACAGGAATCCTGACAGGGAGACAAAACACCCCAAGATCATGACTGTAACTCTCTATTGTCATTGTACCTAGGCACTTCAGCACTACTAGAAATGGCACCTTCTCGGGGGTTCCTCAGAGGCGTTATGAGGAAGAGGTGCACAAACCAAAATGTCCCCTGACCACTCGTCCCCACTAGCAGACTCCATATCGGAGGCCAAAATTATATACATCCAAGTCAGGTGTAGACTTCTGGGACATGATGGTGGTAGTACGCAACCACGCGAACAACAGCAGAACAACGGCCATTGACCTGCCCCTTCACACAACGCCTGCCCCTCCAACACAAACCGGGGGCCTGCCCCTCCACACAATGCCTGGCATGCCCCTCCACGCTACGGCATGCACCTCCCCGCTATGCCTTGCCCCTCCACGCTACCGGCATGCACCCACCACGTACGGCTGCCCTCACGCTACGCCTACTCCACCACAGAAATGACCTACCTCCACGCGTATTACTCCTTCAACACAACCGCCTACTCCCCCACGCCAGCCTGCGTCACCAACAGAACGCCTGCTCCTGACAGAACGCCTGCCCTGCCCCTCCACGCTACGGCTGCCCACCTCCACGCTACCGGACTTGCCCCTCCACGATACGGGCGTTGACCCCTCCAACGCTACACCATACTCCAACCACAGAATGCATACTCCTCCAAGGCTATTACTTCCTCACACACAACGTCTACTCCACACACGTCTAACAGCCTGCTCTCCAGTACGCCCTGATCCTCACGCTAGCTCCTGTTTCTCCAACCACAGAACGCTGCTCCTGACACAGAACCGCCTGCTCATGCACAGAACGCCTGCCTCCTGCACAGAACGCCTGCTCCTGCACAGAACGCACTGCTCTGCACAGAACGCCTATTTACTACTCTCCACACAACGCGTACTCCCCACGCTACGCCTTGCTCCTCCACGCTTGCATGCTCATCCACCCGCTTACGCTGCCTCCTCCACGCTACGTCTGCTCCACCAACAGAACGCCTGCTCCTGCACAGAACGCCGCTGGCTCCAGCACAGAACGCGCCTCCTGCACCGAACGCCTGACTCCTGCCAAAACGCCCTACTCCCTCAAGTATTACTACTACTATACACAAGGCCTACTCCCCAGTACGCATACTCCACACACAGATACACCTCATCCTCCACGCTACGCACCTGAGAACTCCAGCCACAGTAACCTACTACTCCACGCAAAAGCCCCTGCTCTCACCACCAGACGGGCCTGCTCCACCACAGGAAAGCCTTGCGTCCACACAGGAACAGAACGCTTTGCTCTGCACCAGAACGCTGCATCCTGCACAGAGCGCGTAATCCTTTCATGCTCATGACTACTCCCCCCACGGCAACGGCATGCTGCTCCACGCTACTATACTTCCTCCACAGAAAGCCTGCTCTGCTTCCCCCCATGCTACGCTACTCCCCCACGCTACGGCCTGCTCCTCCACGCTAGCCTGCTCCTCCATGCTACGCCTGCTCCAGCCCAGCGCGCGGACTCTTCCACGCCATTGCAAGTACGCGCCGAATCCGATATATCGGACGATGAGCGTTATGTCATCTGCGCTCAGCGTAGCCACGATTATATAGGATGAGTAGCGTGAAGGGTAATTAAGTTTTTTTTTTGATGTGTGTGTGCAGTGTTTTAACTTTCATGTCCGCACCCCCAATGGGTCATTAAAAAGGCCCCTGGGGGATATTTTTTTTTTTTCTATGTACAAGTTCTGTCCACGTAACTGAGGAATCTAGAAGAGCCTAAAGGTCTATAAGAGTCTAAAGTATATAAGCGTAATAGTCAGCGGGCGAGCGGGCGCAGGAGGTAAAAACAAAAAACTTCTAACCTATTTATACAAACCTATATGCTTCCTAATACAGGCTTAACATGATGGGTTGTGAACTCTAATCACATTTGATGTGTTGGTATGTCCAGCGAACGTCAGGGAGATTATCAACGGTATGTGTGATCCGGACACTCACCTATGCCGGCGACCCAAGTGATTTTATAAACTAATTTTAATGGCCACTTACCATTTGGTTTAAGGCCAATCATCTTAGGCTCACAAAACACCTGCACTTGATGTGACGCCGAATAAACACGTAATTCCCTTTTTTACGGATAAGGAATACGCCAAGTGTAGTGTGCCATTATTAAAGTCATAAACTAATTTCAAAAAGTGATTTGGTTTATGGGGAGAGAAGAAAAGAAACCTTACCATGTTTTATTTGTTGGTGGTCAAACTGTGGGTCCATGGACCGTTATTAAGGCACTACCAAATAATATATGAAGTTCCTATAGTGGAGCAAGAAGGTTTGTAAAAAATGTATTAATTACCTCCGAAAAAGGAAAAGGGCGGTGGTAAGTAAATAAGTGTTTTGCAATTGGCCAAATCTTCCCCAACACATTCCTGCTAGAAATATTAATCTACCTAAGGGTCTATTTTGACCTTTTCCTAGAGGTTGAAAACAACACTTACAATGTTATGGATGGACACGACCCTCTAGAGCTAGGAGGACCCATATGAATTAAGAATGACTTTCCCTATCCAGGGTTTTCACCACGTCACTTTTTTCCACTCAGTAAAGTGGTGTTCCACACCTGAGGAGAAATCAAACGGGTCGATCCATTTTAATTAGGTCGAATACTGATACTCTCTTGGTTCGGGGACCCAATCCTCTAAACATTCCAGGAAATACTTTCACATACCTATATTCTTTAGATTCCTTAACTACCAATGGTAAGAGGGGTTTTTGCTTAATGCCCCAGTCATCAAAAGATGAAACCGGGTATTATCAGTCACTGAGGCAAAAAGTCACCCCCACCAACCAAAGTCTGAACCAACGAAGGGGAGGCAACGAGAGACAAAACAACAAAAAAAACAAAAAAAAAAAAGGGATACCCAGCCATATCCCCCTACCCCCCCTGCCATAGGGTCAGTCCCCTCTCTGGACCCGGAGGGAATACCCTCTGAGATCGCAGTCCTAACCTCGTTAACCCCTAAGCATTCCCCCACCCCACACCCCACCAAAACCGCGGCCTCTGCATGCAGTCCCCTGAAAACTTAGGACAGCATGGAATATTCAACATTCGCATATGATATTAGGATCGTCAAAAAAACAACGTTTTCTCTTTCCATATCACCCGACCCAAGCCGAGACGGTGGGGGGAAAATTAGCCATATGAATACGAACTGTTCCTTATTTTTGTTCAAAATAAGCATTCCTGTTTCTTTTGGGTTGATTAGGATATGAAAAAAAACTCTGACGGCTTGGTCCAACCACATCTAGCCCGTTTCCGTCTCCCGGTAGGGTTAAGCTAGAGCTTAATAAACCCCATTTCTTGCTTTGAATTGGCCGAATCTCCCCAGATAGCAGTTTTAATAGCGATGTGTACCACTGCAAACAGCTTCGAAAAATCTCAGTCAGAAGTTGGTATGGTACAGTTCCCTCCGTCCCACTAACCACCGGGGGTTGCGCCCTTTCTATTCCAGTCTACATTTCTCTCTCCGACTCCCCTTTCGATAGTTAAGATCCTGATTTCCAAACTTAGATCTGCTGTTGATGAACAGGAGGGCTCCCACCCCAGGTGAACAAACCTCCAACCTCAGGCGGGAGGATTCCATCTGGGAGCGGTTCCCCGGCCCAGTCCGCCATCACAGCCCGCATCTGAAACCCAGAGTTTTTGGGGGGGAGCTACATTGGTCTAGATTCTTCCTAGCATTCTCGCGTTAACTTTTCCACAATTTTTTTATTATTAGGGTTTTACTTGCTGAGGTGGTGGTGTCCCACTAGCCCGTTTGTTTTGTTCCCTGGCCTAATCAGCCTAGGACGTCATCCCCCAGAATCCAGTCTCAAACTAATAAAACTTTGGAATTGGAGGAGAGGCAAAGTATCAGCCAAAGGTCATATACATTAAAGTCCGTTAATAGGAGGTTTTCCACCAAGACCTATACAAGACTTAAAACCACAGGACAAGACAAATATAGAAACGGTCCAATACGTTCAATAATAAGCAACCGGGGGTTAAGATCTTGATAATCAAACCAGTAGTTAATACTTATTGCCTAAAGAAATATCCGTTCTTGTGAGAAGGATGGCACTCTGCGGAGGAAGGCTTCCACAAGCCCTTACCAAAGAGTCCCTGACTTCAATGCGAACCTAAAAGGCACCTACATGGTCGACTCTAATAGTGTCTTCTTCAAAGGGTCGACATAAAGCCATTGGTCCAACCTTGAGGAGGGGGAATGTGCTGACTGTTGATTCAGTGTGGGCGGTTTCGGTGGGTGCGGATCGGTAAAACAGGAGAATGAGTGGGAAAGGCCAGCAAATAAGAATAGTCTGTCCCACAGAAAACCACGGGGTAACCAGTAGTAAAGGCATCACGTCCGGAACCTTAGTGCATAGGAGTTAGTAGTATCCTCAAGCAATGATTTAGGGCAGAGGACTGCTATCCAGATACTGGCAGAAGCGATTAATGGTCAGACCTCGTCTCTAAAATAATTTTCTATGGGAACACTTGGGCCAGAATTGAAGAAAGAAAGGAAAGCAGAGAAAGGGATAATCTGTTTAGTGCAGAGGTCTAGCAGAGTATAACAACCGACAGGTCAAGATGAGCTGACTGACACGGAAATTAGCAGTTAGTAAGGGATCAAGTCCCAAGTCCGTGCATGCCAGATGTGAGTAGTACTTTCCAACTGGTAGTGGGGCAAAGGCTGCTTAGAACAAGAACACTGTTAGTAAGCATCCAAATTTCCCAATGTCAATGCAAGAGCACCAGATGTTAGTAGGCAAACAGGATGCCAGGTCCAAGTTACACTGTGCCTAGATATTCAAAGGCTAGTCATCAGCGTATACAAGGAACTACAGGCACCACAGAAAATATAATAAACCTCACTGAACAATCTCAGATTAGATTATACATACGATCTCTGGTAAAGACGGAGGAGTATAATTGGTAGTGGCAAAGACCCAACTTAATGTTAGAGAGAGAATATGTCCTAATGAAGGCAACAATAGTGTGTGCGCGCATGCCGGCGCCGATGCGCCACAATCCGATCGCGTGCGCCACAATCCCGGGGCAATACAGGTACAATCGGCGCAAATCGGAAATATTCGGGTAACACGTCGGGAAAACGCGAATCGGGCCCTTAGTAAATGACCCCCACAATGTCCTAATGAAGGCAACAATAGTGTGGACATTTTCTATTAATACAATCAAGAGAGAGAGAGGAGGAGATGTCAATTCACAGCCACAAACGGAAGGTATATCAGGATCCAAGAGGCAGATGGATGAGGTGTCCAGGTCTTACAGGGATACATTAGGTCAAATCGCTGAGTGGAAAGAGGGGGCATCTTCAAGAAAAACAATCAATTAAACAGTAGAAGTAGCGTGATACCTAGATCCGGGTGAAAGACAAAAAAGAAAAAAATGTTAGTTCAAGTGAAAAAACACACAAATATAGGGGGCCCATCAAAATTCAAAATTAGGGGGTCCAGAAGTGATATAAAAGGGGAAGACTGGGTATGTAAAAAGGAGTGGGTCAAGAAATAAGGTGATGTGGTGGTAGTAAAATCAACGTGATGAAAGATAAAGTGAACCGCCAAAAGATAAGGGGAGGGTGTGAGTGTGGGGTTGTGAATAAAAACACAATCAAGGAATGACAGTGTTCCTAGCATAAGTGAAAACAAAGAAATGCCCACATGAATACACATAACTGAAACAGGTGTATAAAAGAGATGTGGATTATTTCCTGTAATGACCTGTGAACAGTAGTTCCTCATTGAGGCCTCTTGGGGCTACTGTATCCAAAGTGTAGATCCACCTTGATTCACTCCTCAAAAGTTGAGGGATAATGTTGCCGCCTCGGAAGTTTTGTTGTATCTTTTCTAGACCGATGATATGAAGATCCTGGGTACGGCTTTTATGATATCGTAGAAAGTGAGAGGCTACTGATGTTAAGGTTTTGCCCTTTTGTAAGTCGGCGGCCGCGGTGTTAATGGTCGAGAGGTGCTGTTGGCATCTTCTGCGTAGTTCTTGAGTGGTTTGACCCACGTACAATTTCGGGCAAGGGCAGAGTAAAACATAAATCACTCCTTTCGTCTTACAATGAATGTACTCTCTGATTCGAAATCTACCATGATGGGTAGGATCATCGAATTCTGTGGACCGGATCATGTGGGAGCAAACGGAGCAGTTACCGCAAGGAAAAGAACCAGAAAGGCGGATTCCTCTACCCAAAGGAACAGACGATCGTTGGAAATGACTATTGGTTAGGGTATCTTTCAGGTTTTTTGCACGTCGTGCAGTAAGTTGCGGTTTCTCTGAAAGGAAGGGAATAAGTCTTTCGTCACTCCTAAGGATTCCCCAGTTGCGGTGTAGAATGTTGTATAGTTCACTCCACTGATTATTGAAAACAGTGACTAACCTTGGTTTTGGAATCCGCGAGGGGTGAGACTTAGGTTGACTTAGGATTCCACAGGAATCCTGCCACGGGAGACAAACACCCCAAGAATCATGATGCAACCTCTCTCTTGTCCTTGTACCTAGGCACTTCAGCACTACTACGAAAGCACCTTCTCGGGGGTTCCTCAGAGTCGCTTTATGAGGAAGAGGTGCACAAACAAAATGTCCCCGCACTCGTCCCCACTAGCAGACTCTATATCGGAGGCCATATAATTATATACCTCCAAGTCAGTGTATGACTTCTGGGACATGATGGGTGTAGTACACAACCTACGCAGAACAACACAGAACAACGCCTGCCCCTTCACACAACGCCTGCCCCTCCACACAACGCCTGCCCCTCCACACAACGCCTGCCACTCCACACAACGCCTGCCCCTCCACACAACGCCTGCCCCTCCACACAACGCCTGCGCCTGCCCCTCCACGCTACGGCTGCCCCTCCACGCTACGCCTACTCCACCACAGAATGCCTACTCCTCCACGCTATTACTACTCCTCCACACAACGCCTACTCCCCCATCATGTCCCAGAAGTCATATAAGTGCTATAGTAAACCTGATTATGTAAGGGGTGAATCAGGACCAGGATAAAGTCAGAACAAAAAATTGAAAATGAATGAGTCATCTGTCACTGAAACTATGGAAGTTATGCCAATGTACATTTTACATACTTTGGATAGGTTTCTGTATGTTCTTGATTAGGGTCAAATTTTTCACCCTTAAATGGTCATATTATTTTCCGATCTGTTATTATTAAAAATAAACTGAAGTAAAAACTAATAAACTAAAATATATAAAAAAAATGTTTTACATACTTTGGTAGAAGTTTATTCAAATTTACTGCCTATTAAAAAAAAAAATTCAAGTGTAAAATGAGAAAAAATACTTTTTTGACATTTATACTTATTTTTTATTGTAATGGCTTGCAGCATTTCTTCACAATGATCAATCTTCAATGAGGTATTAGTTAACTTTCAGGCTCTAAATTTATCTGACTTTGAAAAAAAAAAATAAAATAAGAGCCTGAAAAGCGTAAGCTCGCAACCCACGTCACGGGTCCTCATCAGCTTACATATATGATAACACAGACTTGGACTACCAGCTTCACATTGTCCAGGTCCATCTGAAGAGAGATAAGGAGCGTCCTCATTGCTACATAGGATACCAAGGCACGCCCACATAAGTCGGCATGGTTGAGCCGTAAGATGAAAATGTGCCTCCAAAACCTTCACAAATGAACAGGAGGACCGACAATCCTGGCAGAATCTAAGCTCTGCACACATCTAAGGGTGACCTGGTTGGAACAAACACACTCATGTAGCGACTGGTAAGTGGCCGCCAACCAGTGTGTTTGCCTCGACTCCATTACTCTGGAATCAGGATAGAATTAATCCCAGTAAATATCGGGTCTGTAAAGAATCAGGATATAAAGAACATTGCAGTCAGCTCCAAAGATTTCACAATGATAATATCAGGAATCTGTGTCTTCCAGCGATAGTTGGCACCTGACCAGGCTTGCTCCAATGGGTAATAACAGATACCCAACAAATTTTCCTCCTCTGATCAGGAGGTCAGAGGTTCCTGAACTAAGAGATCGGAGGGCAGAAGAACATCTCATCTCTCTAACATAGTGGCTGACACTGGTGGCTGCTAAGGGCGGACTCCCATCACCTGATATTGATGACTATCCAAAGGAAAAAAAAACAATAATATATATTGTGTCTTTTGCTTCTGCAGCTTACATATTATCACAGTCTATAATAAGCTGATAATATCATCCGCACTAAAATCCACCACAGATATAATTGTACTCTGGTTCGAGGTCTTAAATCACTGAGCCAAATTCTTTGTTATCCCCAATTCACAGGACATGAGATAACAAACTGATTGATGGGGTCCGACTGGTAGAACCCCACTGATCATGAACACAAACACTCAACAATTTGAAAATGGGTGAACACTCTCACCAATGGGTGTATTGGGGGATGTAGCAGACGTCCTGCCACTCTATTAATTAATGTGGGGTGTCAGAAATCGCTGAGCACAGCGGCTCGGCTGTCTCCAGCACTCCCTTAATGTCTATGAGAGTGCCGGAGATAACTGCATTCTGCTACAATTGAAAAATGCCACATTATGGGTTGTTGCCAGGGGTGTTGCTGGGTGGGAAAAGATCCGGGGCATGGGCCCAATGCATTTGTATCAGACTTTCAGCAATGCCCCCTCCTGTACATAACCCCCCACACGTGGTTTTGTGCCAATAACAACTTTACTGAGGGGCTACACAGCTACAGAAACACCGGAGAAATCCTGACTTACACCCAGAGACTGAGGTGACATGTCCACTTCATTATTAGGGTGGTGGCAACGTGACGTTTTGAACCCGTTTTTTCTCAAGCATTTTCAGTCTGTTAAAAAGCATTTGTTTTTGTCGATTTTCCCAATTATCTTAATAAAAACGGACAAAAACGGATGCGTTTTCAGAAATGGACTAAAACCTTGATCAAAACGCAGATCCCCCTGAAGGTGCCCCACACAGATCCCCCTGTAAAGTGCAGCCCCACAGATCCCCTGTAATGTGCCCCCCACAGATCCCCGTAATTGCCCACACACAGATCCCCCTGTAATGTGCCCCATACAGATCTCCCTGTAATGTGCCCACACAGATCCCCCTGTGATGTGCCTCACACAGATCCCCCTGTAATGTGCCCCACACAGATCCCCCTGCAATGTGCCCCACACAGATCCCCCTGCAATGTGCCCCATACAGATCCCCCTGTAATGTGCCCACACAGATCCCCCTGTGATGTGCCCCACACAGATCCCCCTGTAATGTGCCCCACACAGTGCCCTGTAATGTGCCCATACAAGATCTTCCTATAATGTGCCCCCAAAGATCCCTCTGTGATGTGCCCCACACAAGATCCCCTGTAATGTGCCCATACAGATCCTCCTGTAATGTGCCCCATATAGATCCCCCTGTAATGTGCCCACACAGATCCCCCGCAATGTGCCCCATACAGATCCCTGTGATGTGCCCACACAGATCCCCCTGTAATGTGCCCCATACGATCTCCTGTAATGTGCCCACACAGATCCCCCCGCAATGTGCCCATACACAGATCCCCCCGTAATGTGCCCCATACACAGATCCCCCTGTAATGTGCCCCATACAGATCCCCCTGTAATGTGCCCCACACAGATCTACCTGTAATGTGCCCACACAGATCCCCCTGTTATGTGCCCATATAGATCCCCCTGTTATGTGCCCATTCTTCACAATGATCAATCTTCAATGAGGTATTAGTTAACTTTTCAGGCTCTAAATTTATCTGACTTTGAAAAAAAGAATAAAATTAGAGCCCGAAAAGCGTAAGCTCGCAACCCACGTCACGGGTCCTCATCAGCTGCGAGTCCCTAAACTAACTACCAAGAATAACAAAAAAAACCCTAAACTAACTAAAGAGTCAGAACCAATCCGGTTGCCAAGATACAGCCCTCTCTGGGGACACACAAGTAGGAGGAGTACTGTCCTTGCTCCAGGTCATCACATGTAGAGTCCGGTTGTAGAGGGGTTGAAGATGTTGGCGAAATTTCCTCAGGTCACCATCTGCTGCACTGTCACGAATCTGGACATTATGAAGTTAACATATATGATAACGGAGACTTGGACTCCAGTTCACATTGTCCAGGTCCCATCTGAAGAGAGATAAGGAGCATCCTCCATTTGCACATAGGATACCAGGCACGCTCCACATACGTTCGGGATGCGTGAGCCGTAAGATGAAAATGTGCCTCCAAAACCTTCACAAATGAACAGGAGGACCAGACAACTGGCAGACATCTAAGCTCTGGAAGGGTGACTGGTGGAACAAATCCAATCACCTAGCTGAAAGTCCTGGAACAGCTCCATCAACAGAAGTCACCTGTAATTGTAATATGGAGAAGTCTTCTCACCACAATGGTTTTTATATCTTGCTATCCTGGCCTGTCACTCATCATATTTGAATCTTATAGAGTAACAATGTTATTACAATAGGATTTAGTGGGCGGCCTGGTGTACACAGTTGGATAGGGATCCTGAGCTCTCTTTCCACAGATAACTGTGACGTAAACACATATTAGTGTGAACATCTTGTGCACCTGAGGTTAGCGCTTCCTCCACGTCTTACAGCCCTTCCACAGCAGTAGTTTCCTTGGTGACCACAATGCAGGTTACAGGCTGAACTTCATTTGGTGGGCAGTTCACAGCATCACTGGAAATTACAGGAACTTCCTCTTAGGTCACAGGAAGTACATTATGGCCTATAAAGCCACTTCCTACCAGAGTATCAGGTTCTTTCTCTATACTACAGCATTCGGCTCTTTCTATCTTGACCCGTCATTCCAAGGTCTCGGTCATTGTGACTCAACTCTGCAAACGCTCCAATGACTCTGACTTCAGCTTTGAGTTGGCCTCGATCCAAGCCCAGTAAATCGCATAAGTATGATCGTCTCTAGCTCACCCGAAGTAAGATGGGGAATGTCTCAGTTTGCTCTTCCTCATACATTATCTTTGTTCAGCACAGATTGTAATGATATCAGATTATTTATGCAGTACCATACCAACCCTGGTTAGAAGAGCTGATGCGCCGCACCAGTGGGATATCAAACTTCTAGAGGGTCCCAAGACAATCCGTCTACTCATCCTGGGGTTGCCATGCTTACAGAAAGCTCGCTCCTCACCTCAACTCTGCCAGTGGCAATACTCTCATGGGGCCTTCAATGTCTGTCATCAGTCTGAAAAAATTGTTACCAACTAAACCAGTGACTCTCTGTCTCTTCTGAAAACTAGTAACATTATTCCACAAAGCCTATCACTTCTATACTAATGCATTCAGCAAGTTGGCAGGTGGTGAAGTTTCTACCCATCATTCCTGGAATTTTGCCTGGACTTGCTTCTGTGCAAAACTACATCCACGAGGAAGGACTATGACCAAGTACATTTTGGACAGTCTCCAAAGGGGATTCTTTTGACCATTTTCCTCCCAGTTAGCACAGGAAAACAAGGTTGGTGGTCTTCGAGCTTGATAGACTATTGTAGGCTGAATAAAAATGAAACATAAAACCTGCTACACCTAAAATAACCTGCAGTACCACTGTTTTCACTAAGCAGGATTTACAAGGGTCCTACAACCTCATTCGAAAGCTCTCTCAAGACAATACAAGGTGGCCCTCAACACCCACAACAGTAATTACCAGTACTTGGGCCTTCCAACTTGTTATCGGACTTTGCTGATGTATTTTCCTAGAAACAAGCAGAGACTTTGCCACTGCACTGCCCCTACGATGTGGCAGGTCGTATTTCAGGAATCGTCAACAACATCTTCAGGGATCTGTTATTACCTGTATCTTGGTCTACATTGACGACATTCTGGTGTTCTCCCAGATCTAGAGTCCCACCAGTCCCACGTACGGCAAGTCCTTAGTCGCTTCAAGATCAATTGCTCTTTGCGTAACTCGGAGAAATGCCAATTTACCGCAAGCCTTCCTTTCCTGGCCTCCAGACAGATCCTGCAACGTTGTCTGCTGTTCTTCAATGGCTGTGTCCAGAAGGTTTCTGGGCTTTGCTTACCGGCAGTTTATTCCCCCACTTGTCCACCTTTGTCCACTCCTATTGTGAAGCCCACCAGAAGGGTGCCAATGGTCTCTTGCTGTGCTGAAGAAGCCTTCTCAAGATTAAAATCCACCTTTGCTCAGCCCCAGTTCTCACTCAGCTGATACAGAGAGCCCTTTCATCTGTAAGTGTACGCTCCTCGGTAGGAGCAGGGCGTTGCTCACCAGAAGGGTCTAAAGGCCGAACTCTCACTTACGGCTATTTCTCTAAGACTTCTCCTCCACAGAGTGGATTTAACTCCATAGGACATAGAGAACTACTGGCATCAAATGGCCCGGAAGAGTGGCATTATCTTCTGGAGGGAAATCACCATCGGTCTATGTATAGGAAGATCAAAAAAAAAAACTCTATATCCAGACAGCTCAATGGCTCAAATCTAGGAAGCCCGTTGGCACTCTTCTTCTCATGTTTCAAACTCCTGATCCCCTCCATCTGTGAGAGAATGCCAAGGCTAATGCCCTTTCTCATGCCTCTGAAGTCATTGGAGAGGAACTGGCTACTCGGCTTATTATTTCTTGCAACTGGGTGTGCACTCCGGGGGTTCTCGGGCAGCTCCCCCTGGCAAGACTTATGTCCAAACTGCACTTCGAAAAGGATATTGACTTGGTGACATTGTTATTGTGTGGCTGGGCACCTGTGGTGCAACGCTTTGTGGCCCTCATTTCCGTTTCAATTGGGGACCTGACCTGGTCAAAGACATTGGGAATTTTGCGGGTTTCTGCACTTCCTGTGCCGTAATAAGCCACCTGAAACTAGCTGGTTTGCACTGCCATTACCGTACACAGGCCCCCGTGGTCGCACGTGGCAATGGACTCATCATGGACCTTCCGCCTTCCTCGGCAATACCGTCATTGGAGTGGTGACTAAACCGGTTTTCCAAAATGTCCCATTTTTTCCTCCTTTCTGGTCTTCCGTTGCTATCGCTTCCAAGTCTGTTCTTCATTACATCTTCAGCTTAATGGATTTCCTCAGCACACGTTTCTGATCGAGGGGTTCAGTTGTTTGTAAGTTCTGGCGATCCTTGTGTAACCAGCTGCAAGAGAATCTGGACTTTTCTTCCGCTTACATCCACAGTCGAATGGTCAAGTTGAAAGCGTGAACCAAACTTTGGGCTGTTATCTCCACCATTTTGTCTTGCCGTCAGGATGACTGGTCCAATCTGTTGACATGGGCGGAGTTCTCCTATAACTCCCTGGATCTGAGTCTGCTGGTGCTCGCCTTTCCTTATTGTCTATAGACGAATTCCACGCCCACCTCTTCCTCTGTCCATTTCCTCAGATTCCTGTGGTAGAAGAGTTGGTGCAGGACCTCAAATCAATTCGGCAACAGACTTCAGTATCACTTCGGGCTCTGCTTGCACCAAGTCCAGGCCGATAAGAAATGTAGGTCTCCTCCAGTCTTCTCTCCGGATGACAAGGGTGGGGCTTTATCATCAGAACGCCTGGCTGAAAATCCCTAGCTACAAGCTTGGACCCTGTTTCGAGGCCTTTCTAGGTGGGTGAAGCGCATAAAAATCCGTGGCGTATAAACTCTGTCTTCCTCCCACTATGGCATCTTGAACTTCCTTCCATGTCATCTCCTTAAAACCTGTGTCATCTTGAACTGCTGCTCTTGGCAACCTCCTCCCTTCTGCTCCCGAGGCTGACTCCATGACGTCTTTGTTGTAAGGGGTCTGTCATGAAGACAGTGAGAGTTAAGCGTTTCTTCCTTGTTGACGGAAGGGGTCGGGCTGAGGAGAGATCTTGGAGAGCAGGAGGATAACATTCTGCACCGTAACCTCTTGCAATGGTTTCCCCAGACTAAGAAGAGGGGAGATTATAGGGGGGTGCTGTCAGGGGGCTCCTGTGACAAACATCCCAGGTCGCAGGGCGGAGCCGTTGCCCCTCTCCGTGGCACCTGCCTCCTCTGCCATCACTCACGCTCCTGCTCCCAGTTACAGCTTCCACGTCCCCGTCTCCTAGGGTGCGCATTCGGCTTGTAAATTTAAAGGGCCCCCACCGCTGATGCGCTGGCCATTCCCAGATTTAGAAAAAAGCCAACTTCTCCCAGCATTCCAAGAGAAAGCTTGTTCCCTGCTGTATCCTGTGTATTGACTCCCGTGTGACCCGGGCCTGTTACCATTTACGCCTCCGCTGCCAGCCCTGGCCTTCTGCTCTGCCTCGACCCTGAACCTTTGACGTCCGTCTTGACCTCCTGACCATGAACTTGCCTCACCTTGGCTGCCACCGCAGGACAAACGCGCACATGTGGAACGACCTGTGGTACCAAGCAGCAGCAAATCCATCAGCTTGCGGTGGGCTCTGGTGAAGACCTGGTGCCACTAGACTCCGATCCAGGTGTCAGCTTACATTATGTTTGCTGTGGTCCTGTGGGTCCACTACCCCTGAAGGCTGACACTTGTTATACTTTCAGTCTCAGTTAATGCACCTGTGGTCTTCCAGAGTTTAATCACCTCTTCGGAAGTTGGAAAAAATGTCCATTACAACCCTCTATTCCTTTCCAGGATTGAAGGCAATCCTGAGGTTTGTAGAATGGCAAGTAGGAGTGATTCCAGGAAAGTATTAGTATATATCTTCTCATTGCGTGGGGCTGTCTTCTTTAACCAGCCGAGTTCTGTGAAAACACATCCCCGTAGGTAAATTTCAAAAATTCTTTACAGAAGAGAAAAATTAGGGCACAATAGAGAATGGCTTCTCGCCTTTAAACTGCTGGAGTAGAGGCATCTTTGAAAGGATCTCAAAACATCTTATAGGCACAGTGACCATGAGAAACCCTTTAACTTCATTCAAGCCTGATGCCTGAAGCCTCCCAGGCCTGGTGTTCATTCCCTTCTCACTTGCTTCTTTTGGTGACCTATGTTCCAGTTGAAGAAAAAATACTTCTCAGATCCTTCATTGCAGTAGATTGATGTCCGATCATCTCTCTTCGAAAGCTTCTATTACTAGAGAGGGCATGGACAAATATCTCCCACCATCTAAAATAGTAGAACAACATCGGGTCATGGTGAACCGATTCACCAAAATTTTACACTTTAACTTTTACACAACTGAAAGGGTAAACCAAGACCTGGAGAAGATCCTAGGCTATATCTCTTCCCAGTGCAGGATAATTGGATACACAACTACTGTTACTGCAATCTGTTTCATGAATCTCCACTTTAATCTTCATTCTTTATAAGGAACTACAAACCTCCTAACACTGAATCTTCCACATTGGTCTATAGCCAAGATGGTCTGCAGAAAGCTCTGGTCTGGAACAGGATTATAAAAGGAGGATGCTGCTAGCCTCATGTTGTTAAGGGAAAGGTTTTGGTTGTCTACATGTTGATCCAGACTCCGAGAAACCTAGGGTGAAATTGCTCTTCTATTTACAGTCTTATCCAAACTCATTACATCATCCTGTGATTAATCGGCTCTCTGCTGCCCATCTCTTGGACTTCTAGTTGTTTTTCATGTGTCACTTCTTGAAGCCGGTGATACCCGGTTATCCTTGTTCTCCTCTTCCGCCACTTCTCTTAAAAACACAAGATGAATATGAGGCAGATGAAATTCTAAAATTTTTCTATGGAACTTTTAAATTCTAATGAAAGGGCTATTGTCTAGAGGAGAACTCGGTGGAGAAGAGAATTTACTTGTTCTCCAGCTCCTAAAAGGGTTAATTTAAAAAAAAAGTCTGTGGTGAAGTCCGGTGGCTTTGTTAGCTGCGTCTCCCCCATGTTACTGCTGTGTACTGCTCTGAGCGCCATCTTGGGTCACACACTCTCCCAGTCTGCCAGCAGCGCCTGCTTCTTGGTGGCCCATCGTACCCTTGATATGAGGAACAGGATTGTTCTTCAATCTACCACCTTCACCCTGGGTCAGATATCTGTGTGTGCTCTCGGCAGTCGGAGCTCTGTCTCCAGGTACAGATACATCTGCAACTAGAACACAAACATGGAAATGTATCTTTATTATATGACTAAAGGATAAGATATTACAATTTATACAAACACATTAAAGTAGAATAAAAGCAAAACAATACAATTATTAGACCTCTAACACTCTACTGCTTTCTGGGCTAGTGTTGTGGGGTGGTGCTTTGTGGGCTAGTGCTCTTGGGGCTGGTGCCTCTGTGGCTATTTCCTATGTGGGCTAGTGCCTCTGTGGCTAGTGCCCTCTGGGCTGGTGCCTCTGTGGGCTTATTTATCTGTGGGGGCTAGTGACTCTGTGGGCTATGATGCCTCTGTGGGTATATTGCCTTATGTGGGCTGATGCCTTGTGGGCTAATGCCCTTGGGCTATTGCCCCTGGGCGATTGCTTGTGGGCAGATGTCATGGTGGGAGCCGAGGAGAATCTGTCGGGCGACTTGGGTATTGCCCTTGGGGATTGCCTGTGGGCGATTGCCTCTGTGGGCCGATGGCTTCTGTGGGGATGCCTCTGGGGAGATGTAATATGCTGGGTCTGGTATTGCCCCTGGGAATGCGTTGGGGATCTATTGGGCTAACCCTCCTGGGGATTTTTGCAGACCTCTGTGGGCAGATGCACTTGTGGGGCTAAGCCTCTGGGCATTGCCCCTTGGGCGATTGCCTCTGGGATGATGTGGGCAGATGCCTTGTGGGCTGTGATGCTTGGGCTATGCCCTGGGACATTGCTGGGCGATTTGCTGGGCGATTGCCTCTGGTGAACCACAGTACACCTACTCCTCCACGCTACGCCTGCTCCACCACAGTATGCCTACTCCTCCACGCAACGCCTGCTCCACCACAGAACGCCTGCTCCACCACAGAACGCCTGCTCCACCACAGAACGCTTGCTCCTGCACAGAACGCTTGCTCCTGCACAGAACGCTTACTCCTCCATGCTATTACTACTCCCCCACGCAACGCCTGCTCCTCCACGCTACTATTACTCCTCCACAGAACGCCTGCCCCCCATGCTACGCCTACTCCCCCACGCTACGCCTGCTCCTCCACGCTACGCCTGCTCCTCCACGCCACGCCTGCTCTTCAACGCCATGCAAGTAGCGCTCGCATCCGATATATCGGACGCTGAGCGTCATAAAAGACCCCTGGGGGACATTTTCACTTTTTTTTTTTTTACATTTTACTTTTTTTTTTTTCTATTACAAGTTTTCCCCTGTAACTGAGGCATCTATAAGAGCCTAAAGTCTATAAGAGCCTAAAGTATATAAGCGTCTAAAGTCAGCGGGCGAGCAGAGAGGAGTTAAAAAAAAAACTTCTAACCTATTTATAAACCTATCCTGCCTTCCTAATACAGCTAACCATATGGGTGAAATTCTAATCACATTTGATGTGTTGTATGCTCCCAACTTCAGGGAGATTATCAACGGTGTGTGATCCGACACTCCCCTATGCCCCAATGTGATTTTATCAACTAATTTTAAGGCCTTACTATTGGTTAAGGCCATATCTAGCCACAAAAACACCTGATGTGACGCCGAATAACACGTGAATTCCCTTTTTACCGGATTAAGGATACGCCAAGTGTCGTCGTGCCATTTAAAGTCATTAACTAATTTAAAAAGTGATTTGTTTTTATGGGAAGAAACCTTACCATGTTTTATTTGTAGCGTGTCAACCTGTGGGTCCATGACCGTATTAAGGTCACCTACCAATAATATATGAAGGTTCTCTATAGTGGAGCAGAAGGTGTAAAACTGTATAATTACCGCCGAAGAAAAGGGCGGTGGTAAATAAGTGTTTGCAATTGCCCACATCTTCCCCTCCATCATTCCTGCTAGAAATATAAATCTACCTTCAGGGTCTATTTTGACCTTTTCCTCCATGAAACAACACTTACAATGTATTAGGATGGACACCCCCCTAGAGTAGGAGGACCCATATGAATTAAATGCTTTCCCTATCCAGGGTTTTTTCACCACGTCACTTTTTTCACTGTCTCCTGGAGAGCAATCAAATCGGGTCGATGCCTATTAATTAGGTCGAATACTGCTACTCTCTCGGTTGGGGACCCCAATCCTCTAACATTCCAGGAAAATACTTTCATATACCTATATTCTTTAGATCCTTAACTACCACTGGTAAGAAGGTTTTTGCTAATGCCCCCAGTCATCAAAAGATGAACCGGGATTATTGTCACTGAGGCAAAAAGTCACCACCAACCAAAAGTCTGAACCAACGAAGGGGAGGCAAGAGAGACCAAACAAAAAAACAAAAAAAAAAAGGAAACCCAGCCATATCCCCCTCCCCCCTGCCATATGGTCAGTCCCTTGGCCCGGAGGGAATACCCTCTGAGTCGCAGTCCTAACCTCTAACCTAAGCATTCCCCCACCCCACACCCCACCAAAACCGCGCCCCTGCATGCCCGAATAACTTCCCAGCTAACATATTTAATGTACAGAACTATTCAACCATTCCAATGCATCATTAGGATCGTCAAAAAACAACGTTTTCTCTTTCCATATCACCCGCAACCGAGACGGAAATAGCATAGAATACTGAATTTCCTTCAAACGAAGCTTATTTTTTACTTCAAAAAAGCCATTCCTTTTCTTTTGGGTGAAGGAACTCTGACGTTCTTGTCTCAACCACATCTAGCCGTTCTCCCTGTTTATGTAAGCTAGAGCTTAATAACCCCATTTCTTCTTTGAATTGGCCGATCTCCACAGATAGAGTTTTAATAGCGATGTTACACTGCATAACAGCTTCGAAAATCTCAGTCAGAGTTGGTACAGTTCCCCCAGTCACTACCACCGGGGGTTGTGGCCCTTCTATTCCATCTACCTTCTCTCTCGCTCCCCTTTCGATAGTTAAGTCCTGATCTTCCAAACTTTGATCTGCTGTATGAGAATCAGGAGGGCTCCCCCCAGGTGACAAGACCTCCACCTCAGCGGAGGATTCCATCTGGGAGGGTTCCCCCGACCAGTCCCCCCTAACAGACCCCATTTCTGACCCAGATGTTTTTGGGGGAGCTACATATTTGTCTAGCTTCTTCCTAGCATTCTCGCGTACCTTTTCCACAATTTTTTTATTATTAGGTGTTTTACTTGGTGAGGGGGTGGGTGTCACACTTAGCCCCTTTTTTTTTTTCTGGCCTAATCATCTTAGACGTTATTCCCCCAGAATCCAGTCTCAAACTAATAAAACTTGACTTGGAAGGAGAGGCAACCACAGACTTAAACCACAGGACAAGACACATATAAAACGTCCAATACGTTCAATAATAAGCAACGTCAAGATCTTGATAATCAACAGTGTTAATACTTATGCCAAAGACAGTCCATTCTTGCAAGAGAGGCACTCCTGCGGAGGAGGCTTACACCCTACCAAAGAGTCCCTGCTTCAAGCAACCAAAGGCACCTACAGGTCGCTCTATAGTGTCTTCTTCAAAGGGTCGACAAAGCCATTTGTCCAACCTTGAGGAGGGAATATGCTGACTTTATTCAGGGGGGTAACAGGAGACTGAGAGCCAGCAAATAAGAATAGTCTGTCCCACAGAAAACCACGGTGGTAAACAGTTAGTAAAGCATCAAGTCCTGAACCTATGCATAGAGATGTTAGTAGTGATCTCAAGCAATGATTTAGGCAGAGACTGCTAGTCCAGATACACTGCAGCAAGAGATTAATGGTCAGACCTCGTCTCTACATAATTTTTTATGGGAACACTTGGCCAGAATTGAAGAAAGGTATAATCTGTTTAGTGCAGAGGTCTAGCAGAGTATTAACAACCGACAGGTCAAGATGACTGACTGACACGGAAATTAGCAGTTAGTAAGGCATCAAGTCCCAAGTCCGTGCATGCCAGATGTTAGTAGTACTTTCCAACTGTAGTGGGCAAAGGCTGCTAGACCAAGTACACTGTTAGTAAAGCATCAAGTCCCAAGTCCATGCAAAGCCAGATGTTAGTAGGCAAAGGCTGCCGGTCCAAGTACACTGTGCCTAGATATTCAAAGTCAGTCATCAGCGTATCAAGGAACTTACGGCACCAGAAATTATAAACCTCACTGAACAATCAATTAGATTATCATACGATCTCTGGTAACGGAGGACGAGTAGATAGCCGGACAGAATCCCACGAAGAGCCGGAGAGTCCAATGCAGCGGAATTTAGAGACCCACCGACCACCTATCACGGACGTCAGCCCAGGAAAATTTGGCATTTGAACCGGCATACTCTCCCCCCCCGGGAACGTTTTATGGACCCTTCCCACACTCACAAAACCACTTGTCCGGTTGCTGCTGAGCAATTTCGAGCCAGGTTTCCACCAGTCACAGTCTTGGGGTGATGATGACCTTCTTGGTAGTGGAAGAAGGTGTAAAAGAGGTGTCCGCGATTGAGGAGACAGGTTTGTCAGACATGGAGGAAGTTTTGTCAGGGAGGAAGTCCGAGGGGCGAGCAGACTGAGGATGAGGATGGAGGTGACCAGACCCAAGATGGGTTGATGATGGCCGGGTGAACACAGTGCTTCTGAGACGGAGGAGAGTCTCGACCGAACAGGGTGGAAGAGGCAGTGGTGGGGCCCAAGACGGAGAAGATGCAGGCCAGAAGCTGGCGTGCATACAGCGCCAAATGTGTCAACTTAGTGAAGAGCTCCCGTGGCGAGGGCTCTTGCGGCGAGGGCATAGATTTCAGAAGTCTGAGGTCTTTAAGGAAACACCAGGACCGACGGACTGTGGTGATGCAACCATTTGACCAAACCAGGGATCAGCAGGGGTTCCAACACTACATAGCTTAACTACCACAGGATGCGCGGCATATGAATGCTAAACACCCCAAATCAGGGCAACAAGCCCGTTTCCCTCGGGCCGGCACACACGGCTCCTCCCCTGTGTCAGCTGATAGTCAGCCCCCCTCTGCCCAGACCCTGCCACAAAAACCCATTGTCGCCTCCACGACCTCCACAGCATCCACCAGCGTCAGCTCTACATTTACCCCAGACGTGGAGCGGAAAAAAAACGCAATATAGTGCCAACCCACCCGCACACCCAAGCCTTAAGTCCAACATCTCAGATTGCTTAGCCTGGAGCTGCTGCCCTATAGGCTAGTAGAGACCGAGGCCTATCGAACCTTATGGCGGGCAGCCGCCTCGGTATTCGGTCCCCAGCCCACTACTTTTCCCGAATGGCCGTCCAAGCCCTGCACCAGCACGGGTCAGACAAAAATCATCCGTGCCTGACCAACGCCGTTTTGACCAGGCCACCCTGACCCACGGACATGTGGACGAAGTGCTGCCGGGCAGGGCCACTAGATATAGCTGACGGCACATGGGTGAACTTGGTGGAGGCTGGGACCAGTTGACCCTGCGGCTGGTCATATACTGCAGACGCCGAGGATTGCGGGGCCCTACTCGGTCCAGTGTTTCAGGCCTACTATGCCCATCCTCCTCCCACCCCTCTCACCTCTAATCTGAACTACATCCGTGGGCAGGCGCCATACAGTCGGTAGCTCTAGGCCACAGCAGCAGTGCGGTCGCTAAGCGGGACAGCGCGCGGTGCTCAACTGCTGCTGAGCCTAGGCGATAAAAGGCACAACCCGCCAAGAGCTATACAGGGCATCACGGCGCAGACTGATCGGTGGCTGGCACCGCTGAACTGAAGCCAGGCATGGTGTGTGTGAAAACGGCCTAACCGGTGGCGGCTCGGCAACTCGGAGACTGACACATGGCCATGCCCTACCCAATCGGTCAGATTTGCTCACGAAGGTGCGCCGCATCTGTGCGCATTCAGGAAGTCCCGCACAGATGCTGACCACTCTCAGGGCACAGCGAAGAGCCGCCTCAATGCACGTCCCGACTGTGTGCGACGTGGCCCACGAGGTGGAATTCAAACAATGACATGTTATCCAGAGTTACCAGCAGCGACGAGGATTGTAGACTGCCCAGATGTCAACTCCACCAGAACTGGTAGTCAGGTCAGTCAGCTTCCTCAAGTCTAAATGAGGAGTGGACCGGGGGGATGTCTGATATCTGTCAGGTCTGAGTAACTTAGTAACTGTGAGGAGCCAACAGATGGTCATGGCGATGCTGCCATATCAGCCTTCCCCATTCCCGCTGATTGGGCCTGTTGAAAAACTCTCTGATCAGCATGAAGCGGGAAGCTTTGCGCTCGTCACAAGAGGACGGGGAAGAAGATTCCTTGTTGATAGGCCAAAGCACCCTTAGGTCTGTTTTCGCAGCGCATACGGAGGAGGTGAGGTGGGGGAGAATGAGGAGGAAAGAGGCGGAGAATGTTGGCCGAGACACAAGAGGGGACCATGTTGAGTCCTTCAATATGGCAGAGTTCATGCTAGGCTGCCTATCCTGACCCTAGCAGTACAAAGAATTATTCAGCACCGATACCGATGAGGGTGTTCACTCTCCTGGACCCACGGTACCAAGCGCAAAATCTTTCCACTCTCTCATGGGAGAGGAAAGGAGTGTGAGAATGATGAATACCAGCAGGCCCTGGTGCACAATATGAAACAGTATTTCCCCTTCTACAGCGCGCGGCAGAGTGAGTTAGTCTGCGGGACAAAGTTAGCGAGGGAGAGTAGGCGGAGAGCAGGCAGCTTTCCAGGCATGGCAAGGGTACGCTTTACAAGGCTTTTGCCAGCTTTATGTCACCCCAGCAACACATGTCACCTGGCCCCAGTCTCGGCAAGTAGGATGATCTGTACAGAAAGATGGTGAGGAAAGTACGTAGCTGACCATACATGTCCTAAAGATCACACAAGCTCCCTACAAACTACTGGGTTTCAAAGCTGGACATGTGGCACGAAACTGGCGCTGTACGCCTTGGGGATTCTTGCCTGCCCTGCCGGCTAGCGTGTGTCGAGCGGGTTTTCAGTGAAGCTGGTGGGCATCCTCACCGATAAGCGTAAACGCCTGTCGGACTGACAGCGCTGACAGGTGAAGGCTTAGTAAGATGAATAAAGCCTGGATTCTCATATTTCCAACTCACCAGGTGAAGGAAGCTCAACCTGATAATTTATCAACTCCTCCTCCTCCTCATTTTCCTCCTTCTACCTCCTCTTTGTACAGTAAAGCAGAGGAAACTGGAGATTTTTTGACAGGGCCCACTGGCTCTAGCTATAGTACTTATGCATTTATTTTTCTGGAGGGCCACCGACCCGGTCTCTGTTTTAAAACAATTTTTGGGGTGCAACATACAGGCACTCAATCGATTCAATTTTTTGGGAGGGCCACCTACCTGCTCCTCTGGTTTGAAAACTTTTTGGACTGCCAACATAGGCAATCAATCTATTTAATTTTTCTGGAGGCCACCTACCGCTCCTCTGGTTTGAAAAAACTTTTTTGGACTGCCACATTACCGGCACTCAATATATTTATTTTCTGGAGGGCCACCTACTGCGCTCTCTGGTTTGAAAACTTTTTGGACTGCCACATACAGGCACTCAAATCTATTTCTTTTTCTGGAGGGCCATCCTACCGCTCCTCTGGTTTTGAAAAACTTTTTTGGCCTGCCACATACGGCACTCATCTATTTCATTTTCTGGAGGACACCTACCTGCTACTCTGAGTTGAAACTTTTTGGTGACCTGCCCACATACAGGCTCTCAACTATTCATTTTTCTGGAGGGCCAATACCTGCTCCTGCGTTTGGAAAAACTTTTTTGGACTGCACATACAGGCACTCAATCTATTCATTCAATTTTTTGGAGGGCCACCTACCTGCTTCCTCTGGTTGAAAACTTTTTTGGAACTGCCACATACAGGCACTCAATCTATTTCATTTTTTGGAGGGCCACCTACCTGCTCCTTCTGGTTTTGAAAACTGTTTGGACTGCACATACAGGCACTCAATCTATTTCATTTTTCTGGAGGGCCCACCTACATGCTCTCTGGTTTGAAAACTTTTTGGACTGCCACAGACAGGCACTTCAATCTATTTCATTTTCTGGAGGGCACTACCGCTCCTGTTTGAAACTTTTGGGACTGCCAAATCAGGCACTCAATCTATTAAATTTTCTGGATGGGCCACCTACCTGGACTCCTCTGGTTTGAAAAAACTTTTTTGGACTGCCACATAAAGGCACTCAATCTATTTCATTTTTATGGAGGGCCACCTACCTGGCTCCTCTGAGTTTGAAAACTTTTTGGGACTGCCCATTACAGGCACTCCAATCTATTTCATTTTTCTGGAGGGCCACCACCTGCTCCTCTTCGTTTGGAAAACACTTTTTGGGACTAGCACATACAGGCCTATCCAATTAAATTGGTCTCCTAGGCAGCCGCCAAACGTTGTACAATTTGCTGACCTCCAAAAGTCGGCCATATAGCGCTCCATACATAGTCCCTTTATCAAAGAGGTGTGTCAGGCAGAACTTTGGGTTGTTTTCATGGATCCACATCAAAGTTGGTTTAACTTTTGTCGCCACCCAGCTGTGTTATCCACAAAATATACTGGCAAACTTTCCATTTTACAAATTATTTCAGCGCTTCTTGCCGCATCTGTTTAAATTCCCCTCACCGCCATATCCCAATTATAAGACGATACTACACTTGATCTTATACAAAAAGGTTTCTCAGAAGTGGCTGTTTGGGGAGTATAGCCTAGAGGAAGGGGCTTGGATTGGCGAAAGCTCGCCTGGCAGCGGAGCGCCAGCCCATGCCCAAGAGACAACTAACATAGTTTTAACTGAAGCACCTTTAATCTACTACTTAGTTCACTGCCTCCAACATGGGTTCCCTTATCAACGAGCTTTGTCAGGCAAGAATTTTGGTTGTTTCATGGCTTCCATGTTTAACTTGTCCGCCACCCGGCCTGTGTAATCCACAAAAATACTGGCAAACTTTTATCATGTACCGAGATTATTGGAGCGCTTCTTGCTCACATCCTTTGGTTCTCTCTGCCACCCATTGGTTTTTTGAAGCTGAGTCCATTTAGGGTATGTCGCCATTGCCACTCTCTAGCCTGCCGCTGCCTTGCTGTGCCCGTCCCTATAGTTCAGGGTCAATTATTGGAGTTTTAGAGGCTAATATAGCTTCATTCTGTCCACTTTCATGGGCCATGCTGTTGCCATTAGTTTTGATATGGTGAGATTAAAGAAGCCTGCAGAGGAATCCATGCATGACTGCCTGTGTCCTGTCCATGTCGTGGTGTTTCCATCCTTTCTGAGGTTCCAGGTGTTTGGCCAAGCTTCCCTGTGCAGAGCCTTGGTTCCCCTTGAAAAATGCTCGAGTATCCCATTGACTTCAATGCGGGGCTCGTATGCGAGGACGAGCACTCGGCATCGGGACAAAGTTGTCTCGAATAACGAGTACCGAGCATTTAGTTGCTCGCTATCTCTAGTGATGATGCCCACCAGCCTGACACTGAAAACCCGCTCGGACAACACGATAGCGAAGCGGCAGGCAAGAACAAGAACCTCAAGGGTACAAGCGCAGGTTAGTGCCACATGTCCAAGCTTTGAAAACCCAGTAGTTGTAGGGAGCTGTGTGGATCATTTAGGACGATGGATGGTCAGCTACGTACTCCCTCACCATCTTTCTGTAAAGATAGCCCTACTCTGCCGAGGACTGGGGACAGTGACAGTGTCTTGCTGGCCGGTGACATAAAACTGGCAAAGGCCTGTAAAGCGTACCCTGCCATGCTGGAAAAAGCTGCCTGATCGCCTACTCTCCCTCGTACTTGTCCCGCAAGAAGTACGCCCTCTGCCGCTAGCGCTTAGAAGGGAAATACTGTTTTCAGCTTGTACACCAGGGCTGCTGGATTCATGCATTAAACACTCCTTTCATATCCAGGATGAGAGTGTATAAAGATTTTGCTTGTACCGTGGGTCCAGGAGAGTGAATACCCAGTAAAGGTGCTGGAATAAATTCTTTTGAAGCGAGGTCACGGGATAGGCAGCCTAGCATGAAATCTGCCATATGCGACAGAGTCCCAACGCGCAAGAATTCACTCACCTCACTGCCTAATGCCAATTTCCTCCTCTCCAAAACTCCTTTTTCTGCCCCTACACGGCTGAACCGTGAAGGACCTGCACCGTCTCTCCCCACGCTCTCTCCTATTTTCTAGTCCCTACAGCCCCGTGTTCCTAACAACTATAGTAACCTTTTACCCACCCTCCCCTTTTATCCCTCTTCCCGTCACTCACCTGAACAATGGTCCCTCTCTGTCTCGCAAACATTCTCCTAATCTTTCATCCTCATCCTCCTCCACCTCCGACGATATGCGATGAGAAAAAGACCTAAGGTGATTGGCTATCCACAAGGGAATCTTCTTCCCCCGTCTCTGTGACGAGGCAAAGCTTCCGACTTCATGCGGTGACCAGAAGAGTTTCACCAGGCAAAGCAGCGGGATTGTAGGGGGCTGATGATGCGGGCATCGCCACTGACATCTGTGTTGACTCCTCAAAGTACTCAGCACCTGACAGATATTCAGCATCCACGTCAATACTCATTGTAGACTTGGAGAAGCTGACTGACCTGACTACCAGTTCTGGTTGGATGGAAGTTGACATCTGGCAGTCTACAATCACTCTGCCGCTGCTGTAAAACTTGAGAACATTGGTAATGTTGAATTCCACCTCGTTGGGCACGTCGCAAACAGTCGGTGAGCGGGCGTGGAGGCGGCGCTGCGCGCTGCCCTGGAGTGGCAGCATCTGTGCTGGACTTCCTGAAATGCACAAGAGCGTGGCGCCCTCGTGAGCAAATCAAGACAGATTGGGGTATGTCTCTTGAGGAAACGCGGAACTATGAGAAGATTTTAACACATGCGAGCCAGGCAATGGGCACATTTGTGCAATGTCATGCCGGAGTTGCTAGTAGTTGCGACGCCAACCAGGTTTTTACGGCTGTCTGTGTCACACACAAACCATGATGGCTTAGGTTCAGCGGTCTGCCCAGCCCAGATCAGTATTCTGCTGCGCAGTGATGCCCTTGTAATAGCTCTCTGGGCGTGTGTGCCTTTTATCGCCTAGTACACAGCAGTTTGAGCAACTCGCTATGTCGCTTAGCGATTTTGGCACTGCTTGACTTGTGACTAGCAGGCCTACAGACTGATGGCCGCCATGCCCATGGGTGGTAATCGAAGTTCGGAGGAGAGGAGGAGACGTGAGGAGGGGTGGGATGGGTGGAGGCGGAGGAGAGGATAGTAGGCCTGTGAGACATGGACCGAGGTAGGCCCAGCAATCCTCGGCGTCGGCGCGTAGTATATGAGACCAGCCCTCACAGGGTCAGACTCTGGTCCCAGCCTCACCAAAGTTAAACCACAATGTGCCAGTACAGATATATAGTGGCCTGCCGGCAGCACTCGTCCACGTGCCGTGCGTCAGGTTGTAAGACCTTTGTCAGAAACGGACGTTAGGTAGGGCAGGATATGTCTCACAGCTAGATTGGTGCAGGGACTGAGGACCGGCACACAGGGAAAGTAGTGCGGCTGGCGCAGACCGAATACGAGGGACGGCACCGCCCGCCATGAGTAGTCGAAAACGGCCTCGCGTCATCTACCAGCCTATAGGGCAGCATCTCCAGACTAGCAACTTGAGAGAGTGTCGGACGTTGAGGGCTTGAGGGTTGTAGGGTGGTGTCTGGCCGCTCTATTCCCTTTTGCGCCCCAGCGTCATGGTGTATGAGAAGCGAATGCTGTGGATGCCTGTGGAGGATGTGGAGGAGCGAGATGGGTTTTCGCTACGGGAGGCTGTTGAGCCGTGGCCAATGGCAGGGGGGCATGAATAGCGAAGATGACACAGGGAGAAGGAGCAGTGGGTGCACGGCCGGAGCGTGAACGGGCTGGCCCCATGGGTGGGGTGTTTTTATAGATTCATATGCCATGCGCATACATGGTGGTATTTAGCTAGTAGTCGGTGGAAACGCCCTTGCATACCTTGTTCTGGCAAAGGTTGCACACCACAGTCGTCGTCATCCGGGTGTATCTTTAAAGAACCTCCAGACTTCTGAAAAATTAGCACCTCGCACGGAGCTTGAATACGGCAACATTATGGAGCTGACTGGCACCAGCCTCTGGCCCAGCCTCTCCGTTGCGCCCCACCACTGCCTATTCAAACCTGTTCTGCTATACGCACTCGCCTCCGTATCCAGAACATGTGTTCACCCCGCGCAATCAACCCAGCTTGGCAGTCTTGTCACACTCATAATCTCTACGATTCCCTCAGTCCTGCCTCCCCCTATGGACTTCCTGCCAATGACAACAACTCACCACTGTCTGACAACAGTGTCTCCTCATCGTCGACACCTCTTTACACACTACTTCCACACAGTCAATAATGTCATCATCAACCCACAGACATGCGACTAGGTGGAAAAACCTGCGGCATCGGAAAATTGCTCCAGCAGAAAAGGACAAGTGCGTTGGTGGACTGTGAGAAAGCGTCCAGAAAACAGTCTCTCGAGTATGCCGGTTTCAAATGCCAAATTTTGCTGCGAGGTGGGAATGGGGGCAGACTGGGAGGGAGAGGAGGCTTGAGGTGGCAGGAGCCTGAGCGGAGGCTGATTTCGGTGAGTACATGGGTGGAAAGTGCGTGGAAGATGACTGGTGGCAAGCCAAATGTCGCACCGACTAAGACGTATCGAACAGGGTCTACCAGTCCAGCCGTACGGAATATACCGGTATGCTCCCTGCCTCACATCATCGCAGGAGGGGTCTTTACCCGGCGACCCCATGCTATGACCCTGCTAGTTTTAACGCACGTCCACTCCTACCCAGCCCTGGGTTACTTCTAACTCTTATTGTAAATTTATTTTTTCTTTTGGTTTATTTATAAAATGCTTCCATGTAACTCTGAGTTGTCTAACCTACGGACTGACAGACAACTGACGGTGCTTCCATGAACTCTCTGAGCAGTAAAGAGTAGGCAAAAATAATATATCAACGCCGCAGAAGGACCTCTGCCTATAATCAGACCCTAAATGCATCGTAGTTGTTGACACGCCGTGATGCCATGCCCTGTTCGTCACCTAGAGCCTCTAACAGAACGGTTAGTACAGGTTTCCCCAGAATTCACAATTATTTCTTATTTTTTTTGTGCACTTTAATTTGCAGAAGCCCCATTGCCGCAACAAAAAGCGAAAATAAGCTAGTAAGGCCATAGATTGGGTCTTATGGCTATGTTTTAGCTACACTGAAGCACAACTGGAATTGCTGTGCCTGAGATTGAGTTTGAGCTATTAAAATGAAATAAAAGGTAAAAAAATAAAATAAATCAGGCAGGACTCTGCCTTTAATTCTAATCAAACCCCTAAAAATTGTCCCCCACTTCGGTGTTTGAGGTGGATATGCGTGTCAATAAGAGCTAACACAACGGTCGCAGTCTCCCAGCAAATTCCTCACAATATGGTACTAGCTGCACTACTATGCCAGCAAGCCCAGCCACAAGCAAACAAAAAAAAGGAAAATATAACGCTATTGTAGGCCTAATGTAAGCCGTTGGGGTTCTGCTATGGCTATTTTGTAGCCTACAATGAAAAGCACACTGCTTTGCAAGAGAGTTTGAGGCTATAAAATGAAATAAAGGTTAAAAAAAAAATAAATCAGCAGACTCTGCCTAATTCTATAAACCCCTAATAAATTGTCCACTCGGTGTTTGAGGCTGGATAGGCGTGTCACTAAGAGCTAAACACAACGGTCGCAGTCTCCCAGCAAATTCTCAATATGGACTAGCTGCACTACTAATGCCAGCAAGCCCAGCCACAAGCAATAAAAAAAAAAATGTATAACGTTATTGTAGCCCTAAAGAGGACTGTTGGGTTCTTGTAGAATCACAATCGCCTAACACTTTTAATAGAACAGCCTAACGCTTTCCTGACCAAGCAGCCAGCTCTCTCCTAGCGGCATCCAGACACAGAATGATCCGAGCAGCGCGGCAGGGGCTAGTCTATTGCCAGGGTCACCATGTCAGGCCAGCCAACCACTGCTATCGACGTGTAAGGGTACCACGTCATGCTGGGTGGAGTGCAGAGTCTCCTGGCTTGTGTTGGCTCTGTTTGGCCGCCAAAAAGCAAAACGCGGAGAGTGCATTTTCTCGAGCGGGCGAAGTATTCGTCGAGCATGAGCAGTTTCGAGTACGCTAATGCTCGAACGAGCATCAAGCTCGGACGAGTATGTTCGCTCATCTCTAGTAATAACAGATTACCCAACAAGTTTTCCTCCTCTGATCAGGAGGTCAGAGGTTCCTGAACTAAGAGATCGGAGGCAGAAAACATCTCATCTCTCTACATAGTGGCTGACACTGGTGGCTGCTAAGGGCCGAAGGAAGAAAAAAACATTAAATAATATATTGCGTTTTTTGGCTTCTGCAAGCCTATACATATATATCACAGTCTATAATAAGATGCATAAATCATCCGCACTAAAATCCACCACAGATATAATTGTACGACTCATTCTCTCTGGTTCGAGAGGTCTTAAATACACTGAGCCAAATTCTTTGTTTACCCCAATTCACAGGACTGAGATTAACAAACTGATTGATGGGTCCGACCGTAGTAGAACCCACTGATCATGAACACAAACACTCAACAATTCGAAAAATGGGCGACTCTCTCTCTCCAATGGTGTATTGGGGGATGTAGCAGATGTACTGCCACTCATAATTAATGTGGGGGTGTGTCAGAAATAGCTGAGCACAGCGCTCGGCTGTCTCCAGCAGGAAGGAGTGGCTCGGGGGGGGGGGGTGGAGCATGTGAGCGGATGTGATGTCACATCGGCCCGCCACCCACGCTCCACGGATCGCGCCGTCGTGTGATGCTTGTCTGTTAGCAAAGCAGAGATTCCCATTTACTCTCGATGGTTTGCTGCCGTGCGATGCTGAGGGACTCCTGCTGCTGTGAGAGACCAAGGGCATCCGTTACCTGCGTTGTCTGCTTCTGCAAGTACCTGACGACAGGTGAAGCTATAAACGGCCTCATTCGGTGCAAGTGACAAGCTGGTGTATACTCATTGCGATATTTTCCTGAAACGAGGGAAACCGCCAGTTTGCTTGTGGGGCGGAGAGAGGTTTGCAGCGGAATTTAGAGACCCACCGACCACCTATCACGGACGTCAGCGGACCTCTCCTCACGCCGCACGAGCAACTGCGGTTTCCTCGTTTCAGGAAAATATCCGATGGAGTATACCACCAGCTTGTCACTTGCACCGAATGAGGCCGTTTAATGGAGTATACCACCAGCTTGTCACTTGCACCGAATGAGGCCGTTTAAAGCTTCACCTGTCGTCAGGGATACTTGCAGAAGCAGACAACGCAGGTAACGTATGCCCCGTGGCTTCACAGGCAGCAGGAGTCCCTCAGCATCGCACGGCAGCAAACCATCGAGAGTAAATGGAAGAATCTCCTTGCTAACAGACAAGCATCACACGACGGCGCGAGTGAGTGGAGCGTCCGGGGTGTGGCGGGCCGACGTGACATCACATCCGCTCACATGCTCCCCCCCCCCTGAGCCACTCCTTCCTGCTGGAGACAGCCGAGCGCTGTGCTCAGCTATTTCTGACACCCCCACATTAATTAATAGAGTGGCAGTACATCTGCTACATCCCCCAATACACCCATTGGAGAGAGAGAGTCGCCCATTTTTCGAATTGTTGAGTGTTTGTGTGTCATGATCAGTGGGTTCTACCTCGGTCGGACCCTCATCAATCAGTTTTGTTATATCATGTCCTGTGAATTGGGGATAACAAAGAATTTGGCTCAGTGTATTTAAGACCTCGAACCGAGAGAATTGAGTCGTACAATTATATCTGTGGTGGATTTTAGTGCGGATGATATTATGCATCTTATTATAGACTGGATATATTATGTATAGGCTGCAGAAGCCAAAAAACGCAATATATTATTTAATGGTTTTTTTCCTTCGGCCCTTAGCAGCCACCAGTGTCAGCCACTATGTAGAGAGATGAGATGTTCTTCTGCCTCCGATCTCTTAGTTCAGGAACCTCTGACCTCCTGATCAGAGGAGGAAAACTTGTTGGGTAATCTGTTATTACTAGAGATGAGCGAACATACTCGTCCGAGCTTGATGCTCGTTCGAGCATTAGCGTACTCGAAACTGCTCGTTGCTCGGACGAATACTTCGCCCGCTCGAGAAAATGCTCTCTCGCCGTTTTGCTTTTTGGCGGCCAGTAAACAGAGCCAATCACAAGCCAGGAGACTCTGCACTCCACCCAGCATGACGTGGTACCCTACACGTCGATAGCAGTGGTTGGCTGGCCTGACTGATAGGTGACCCTTGGAATAGACATACTAGCCCCTGCCGCGCTGCTCGGATCATTCTGTGTCTGGATGCGCTAGGAGAGAGCTGCTGCTGGTCAGAGGAAAGCGTTAGGCTGTTCTATTAGAAAGTGTTAGGCAGGAGTGATTCTACAAGAACCCAACAGTCCTTCTTAGGGCTACAATAACGTTATACTTTTTTTTTTTATTTGCTTGTGGCTGGGCTTGCTGGCATTAGTAGTGCAGCTAGTACCATATTGTGAGGAATTTGCTGGGAGACCTGCGACCGTTTGTGTTTAGCTCTTAGGTGACACGATATCCACCTCAAACACCGAGTGGACAATTTATTAGGGGTTGTATAGAATTAGGCAGAGTCTGCTGATTTATTTTTTTTTTTAACCTTTATTTCATTTTATAGCCTCAAACTCATCTTGCAAAGCAGTGTGCTTTTCATTGTAGGCTACAAAATAGCCATAGCAGAACCCAATACGTCTACTTGAGTCACAAGGCTGAGGGCGTAGGTAGTGAGTTCTTGCTGTATTTGTGTGTTTTTTTTGTTTGCTTGTGGACTGGGGCCTTTGCGCTGTGGCCTAGTAGTGCAGCCTAGTACCATATTGTGGGAATTTGCTGGTCACCTGTCGTCAGGGATACTTGCAGAAGCAGACAACGCAGGTAACGTATGCCCCGTGGCTTCACAGGCAGCAGGAGTCCCTCAGGATCGCACGGCAGCAAACCATCGAGAGGTAAATGGGAAGCATCTCCTTGCTAACAGACAAGCATCACACGCGGCGCGAATCCGTGGAGCGTGGGGTGGCGGGCCGACGTGACATCACATCCGCTCACATGCTCCCCCCCCCCTACCAGCAGGCCCTGGTGCACAAGCTGAAACAGTATTTCCCTTCTGATAGCGCTAGCGGCAGAGGGCGTACTTCTGCGGGACAAGTAGCGAGGGAGAGTAGGCGAGCAGGCAGCTTGTCCAGCACTGGCAGGGGTACGCTTTACAAGGCCTTTGCCAGTTTTATGTCACCCCAGCAAGACACTGTCACCTGTCCCCAGTCTCGGCAGCGGGTGTTACAGTGGGGTGCCAGCTGTGTATCACAGCTGGCACCCTGCGATCACAGTAAAACAGCTTCTGGCTACTTTATGCCGGCGACAGAAGCAGGAAGTCAGTGCCGAAGCTGCACTTCATCATAGGAAACCAAAACCTGTAACAGAGTCCTCCGCTAAAAATAACAGACAGTGTAACAATGTGACCCATAAATAACAAACATTAACCCTTTATCACCGACACTTGTTTTCAGCTCAATGACCAGACTCTATTTTTAGAATCTGACATGTGTCAGGATAATTGGTTATAACGTCGGAACGCTTTAACATATCCAGGTGACTTTGAGACTGTTTTCTCATGACACATTGTACTTCATGTTAGTTGAAAAATCTTAGTGATTTTAGTGTAGGTTTTTCGTTACATTCTGAAAAATACGGAAATTATGCGAAAATTCAGAAAAACTCTACATTTCCAAAGTTCAAATTCTTCTTCTTACCTGGCAGATTGTCAGACCTCCCAAATAGCTTGATATCTAACATTTACCAAATGTTTGCATTAGGAGCGCATGCGCGCGGGCTTGATGGCGGACGCAGCTTTCTAAGCTCCGCAACCTCTGAAAGCCCGCGGCGTACACGAGCCAGCAGAAGCGCCGAACGGAGACCGGAGGCGCCCACATAGGGGTAGGAGTGGAGCGGGTCTAACATTATGCCTGGGGGAGGCAGAAGAAAGGAGCAGGGAGCCGGGACGGGGCCGCCGACTCCAGCGCGGGAGGAGGCCCAGCGCCCCCACCAGGGCGGGAAGACGGGGTTGCAGCCATCACAGTGCGACACACTCCACGCGGCTGCGCCACATCAAGAGGAAGAGATCCTGTCAGGGACCGGAGAAACCCCGGACCCTCAAGGTATTTTGGGCACCCCAGAATTATATATAGCCTCCCCTGCCTCAGAAACATCTTCCCTGGACTTTTTCTTTTTCGGACCATTCTCTGTAAACCCTAGAGATGGTTGTGCCTGAAAATCCCAGTAGATCAGCAGTTTCTGAAATACTCAGACCAGCCCTTCTGGCACCAACAACCATGCCACGTTCAAAGGCACTCAAATCACCTTTCTTCCCCAAACTGATGCTTGGTTTGAACTGCAGGAGATTGTCTTGACCATGTCTACATGCATAAATGCATGTAGACATGGTCAATCACATGGAGTTGCCGCCATGTGATTGGCTGATTAGAAATTAAGTGTTATCGAGCAGTTGGACAGGTGTACCTAATAAAGTGGCCGGTGAGTGTATAATACCCCTCTTTAATTTTAACTTACCTTTACTTTTGTGGCCTCCTGCCCTACTCCATTGACCCTGATATAGTGGCCTCCTATCCTCCTTCATCTCTCCTCATATAGTGGCCTCCTGTCCTCTTCCATCTTCCCTCATATAGTGGCCTCTTATCCTCCTCCATTTCCCCTCATATAGTGGCCTCCTGTCTTCCTCCATCTCCCCTCATATTGTGGCCTCTGTCTTTCTCCAGAAAAACAAGAGAAGTGACAGCAATCCACACTTATCCCTTCAAGGGTTTTTGGTGCCCGCAGCCAGAAGTCCAGGCGTTCAGAGCTTCAAAAGTGGCACATTGGAAGTGCCACTCTGTCTTTCTCCGTCACCCCTCATATTGTGGCCTCCTGTCCTCCTCCATCTCTCCTCATACGACTTTTACACCTTTTTACATGACATAAAAAGTGTAATAAAAAGTGATCAAAATGTTACATATCACACAACTCTGTACACCAAAGTTTGAAAAAGTTATTTGCGTCAGAAGATGGCAATTTGATTTTTCCTTTTTTGTACACATTCGTTTCATTTTTGAAAATGTATTAAAACGCAATAAAACTTGTATAAATTTGGCATCAGCGCGATCATACCAAACCAAAGAATAATGTAGAGGTGTTATTTGGAGTGCAGAGTGAAAGTCGTAAATACTGAGCCCACAAGAACATGCTGCACATGCAGTTTTTTTTTCAATTTTTTCACATTTGGAATTTTTTATCTGCTTCCCACTACACGGCATGTTATAAAAAAAATAACATCTCGGGAAAGTAAAATTTGTTATGCACAAAATAAGCCCTCACACAGCTCTGTACACAGAAAAATGAAAAAGTTATGGATTTTTGAAGGTGGAGAGTGGGAAATGAGCGAAAAAACCCTGCCTCCTTTGTTGAAACAAAAATAAGGAAAATATATCTGTGTGTATGAGGGCTAAAACTCAACAGTATACTTTAGGGATACTTTTCATTGGCAGAGAAGACTTAAGAATAATGAAAAGATGGATAGCTGTAAAAACAGGGCAACTATTTTGGAAAGTTTCAGTCTGCATGAGATTTGAGTGTGAGATACAGGTTCACCTACTAGGAGATCTATAACCCTTAAAAAGTATTTTGCATTGACCTAGTCAAATCTCAGAAATCAATCCAATTAAAAATCCAAGACTTGACTTTAGAGCTACTGTATATACACAACCCATCTAAAATTAAGGGAGTTGGAGTATTTGTTTATGGAGGTACAATTGTGTCCATACTCCAGTTTGAGTAACTGATGCAATTTCTCTTGAAACCAGTTAAAGACGATAAGCACAAATATGATGGTTAGTTGATCACTTTGTGTTCTTGATATTGTTGCTTTTTTTAAGAGCAGCTTGTGATACCTATATGTTGACATATCCAGCAAAGAGAACAGGCAATAAAATATATATTCATGTAGGCAAAATGACAACATGTGCTGAGTTAACCCCTTAGTGACCACCATACAGGTTTCTACGTCAGTCACTAGGTCACTACGTCACTAAGTCGACGAGTTTCTACGTCGGGTCCTCCATGCAGGGTGGAGCAGTTCCCCAGCCGGGACAATGCTCTAACAGTCCAGATTAGAATGGAGTTCCGATCCTGCTGTTAACCCATTTGATCCCGTGGTCAATGTTGTAACCATGGGAATGACGTACCTGCAGAAGGACAAGAGAAGTGACAGCAATCCACACTTATCCCTTCAAGGGTTTTTGGTGCCCGCAGCCAGAAGTCCAGGCGTTCAGAGCTTCAAAAGTGGCACATTGGAAGGAGGGAGCCACAGCACCGAGGAATAGATTATGAAGAAGTCTTTATTGGTGCATCATCAAGGCATAAAACAGCGACGTTTCGATTCAAATGCGAATCTTTTTCAAGCATGAAAAAGATTCGCATTTGAATTGAAACGTCGCTGTTAGAGATGAGCGAACATGCTCGTCCGAGCTTGATGCTCGGTCGGTGTGCAGCAGAGCTGTGTGTGTGCACGTGCTGTGGTTTCCATACCTGAACCTTTGCACCCATCTTCTTATTTATTACCCATTATTATTGCTCATTTTTATACAGCAATAACATCCCCGAATTAAATAAAAGTTCAGCTAATATCCTGTCTACCAACCCTCTTTATTAATTCAGATACTGTTCAGCATCCCCCTTATTTACATAATGTCCATCAGCCAGACCCCATATTAAGATACTGTCCAGCAGGTGGACCCCCTTATTAAGATACTATCCAGCAGGCGGACCCCCTTATTAACATACTATCCAGCAGCCACCTTAACAGGGCTGGTGCCAGCACTGAGCATGACCCGGCAAGTGCAGAGGCCAAGGGCTGCTGGGGGCCCTCATTAGGCTGTACATAAGGAATCCATGGGGAAGAGGGGGCGGGGGGCTGAATCTAATGAATCCATAATAATACTAATAATAATTCCTTTATTTATATATCACACACAGATTACACAGCGCTGCACAGAGCTTGCCAAATCAGTAAGGAGTGAGGGGGCTTAATATAAAATAACCATGAGGAGGCTAATTGGGATGATAGACAAGGGAATATTTTAGGGAAAAGGAGACTGTTTTAGTTTCTGAATTTTTAATGCCGCCATGTTAGTTCACTGCAAAGGGGCCTACGCAGGCTTTGTCACCCAGGGGCCTACTGAAACCTAGAGCTGTTCCTGCCCCTAATATACTATCCAGTACCCAGGCCTGTATATTAAGATACTATCCAGTAACCAGGCCTGTATATTAAGATACCATCCAGCAGCCAGATCCTCTTATAAAGATACTGGGGCACATTTACTAAGAACAGAACACTAAATGCAGTTTGCCAGTGTAGTGTGCAGGAGGCAGGATTTGTGGCGCACTTTCTTCATGAATCTAGCGCCTCCTGCAACTGCCCTGACAGAGTGCACCAACTTTTTTTGGTGCACCTTTAACATGGAGCGTGCAACACTATTCTGTAGGACTTTGCATGTTAAATCTGGTGCACGGTCCGACTGAGCCCTGGAACGCCCCCTAATTTGTGTTGCATGATGCATAGCGCAGCTGCGCCACAAAAGGGTCTGGTGCGACACAATTGTGGCGCGGACACTTCTTAATTACCTGTGTAAGCGGTTTTCACTAAAAAGAACTTGCAAAGTCCGACAGAAAACTCGTGCACGGCCCTTAGTAAATGTGGCCCAATGTCCGGAAACCGGACCCTGCATTAAAATTACCGTCCAGCCGTCAGACCCCATAATAATTTATATGTAGCCCTTGTCTCCCGTGTGGCCCACATTTATGAAAAGCAGCGCTTACTGCACCGGGGCACATTTACTAATAACAGTGCAGTCTGTACTATGTGCAGTTTGCAGAGGGCCCAAGATTCAGGATTTGTGGCGCACGTTCTTTATGAATCTAGCGCCCCCTGAACCGCCCCGACAGAGTGCACCAACTTTTTTTGGTGCACCCTTAACATGGGGCGTGTGACACATATCTGACGGACGTTGCATTATGAATGTTGTGCACGATCCGACTGTGCACTGGAACGCCCCTTTATGTCCAGTTTTATGCCTAATTTTGGGATAGCCGTAGCCGTAACACAAAAGAGCCACGTCCAACACATAAGTGGCGCAGACATTTCTTAAATACCTGCTCAAGCAGTTTGCACTAAAAACATGAAAAGTCCAACAAAAAACTGGTGCAGGGGCTTTAGTAATCTGGCACATTAGGGCTCATTTACTTACCCATCCGCTGGAGATAACAGATGATAATGCACTGTGCCGCCATTCACTAAGATCGTGCGCCCGATATCCTGCATGTGTCGCTTCCCCGCTCCGACAGACTTCACCTTCTTGGATTGCAACACAATCTGAAAGTTAAATCCCGCACTCAGTCCGAATCAGTCGGATCGGCCCCTAATCGTGTCACATGGAAGCCAGCGCAGCTGCGCCAAAAACAAATCGCGTGCCACACAATCCCAGCGCAGACACTTGTTACATACCTGTCCAAGCCGTGTAATCCCCGAAAAAGACAAACAGTCCAAAAAAAGTGCAATCTGCGACCCTCAGTAAATGAGCCCCATTGTATTTGCCCACAGGTCTAATTGTAGCAGTAAGGGCCCAGTTCCCCGGTATTGTGCGTCTTAATTTACATACATTAAAGTTAAAACAAGTTAATTTTAAATTAAATAGTAAATGAAGTTATAAATAAATCCAGGGTGTTGGAGCAGTGTTTCCCTGTATAAGAGTTAAGGTCCGGTTGCACAGGCGGAAACACAGCAATGTATTCTTGGTGCGGACGGGGGATGTTACTTTTATTGTACATATTAATATATTTATGTGGGTGGATTTTTTGGTTTGAGTGATATCATAATAGACCCTTGCGGGGACATTTACACATTTATTTGGCTGGTATTGGGGGTATAAGTTGGAGGTTGACATTATACTTTGTGGGGACTGGGGTTGAGGGGGGTGGTGATTAAAGATATTATGAACTGAGTGTTGTGGGCGGTTAGATTCAATAAACAATGTAGTTACCGGGGCACCATTAGCCAACACATGTGTGTTATGGGGCCCCAAGCGGATCGCCAACCATGGATGTGAGTGACTGTCTAATATGTAATTGTGGTCATCACTACGAGGGACTACATATGACGGTTGTACTTGTACATGATAAATTATATTTGTTATTAAGTTCCCATATGATTTTTACAGCGCTGCGGCATATGGATGGCGCTATATAAATAAAAATATGAGTATTAATTGCTGGTGTTTGACCTATATTAATAGCGTTATTAGGTTACTTCTTTTAATAACTATTTATTACAACTTAGACTTGTTACTGTTTGTCTTTATGATAAGAAATGTCTCACCTTTGTTTCTTTATGGTTTACAATGTTTGGTAATTATTAATAGTTGTAATAATATAGATAGTAATATCACGTTATCATTATCTAAAGACAAAGACATAAGTGTTACATTGCCTAGAGACACCAGCCCACAGCGGCACCAGCCCACAGGAGGCACTAGACCCAAGGAGGCACAGCCCACAGAGCACCACCCACGAGGCATCAGACCACAGAGGACAACAGCCAGGAGAGCATCAAGCCCAAAGAGGCACAGCCCCACAGGAGGCACCAGCCCAGAGAGGCACCAGCCGGATCTGGCAAGTATGCCCCGCAGACGGCATCAGCCCACAGAGGCACCAGCCCACAGAGGCACCAGCCCACAGAGGCAATAGCCCACAGAGGCACCCGCCCACAGAGGCAATAGCCCAGAGGGGCATCAGCCCATAGAGGCACTAGCCCAAAGAGGCAATAGCCCACAGAGGCACCAGTCCACAGAGGCAATAGCCCACAGAGGCACCCGCCCACAGAGGCAATAGCCCAGAGGGGCATCAGCCCACAGAGGCAATAGCCCGCAGAGGCATCTGCCCACAGAGGCAATAGCCCAGAGGGGCAATAGCCCACAGAGGCACTAGCCCACAGAGGCACCAGCCCACAGAGGCAATAGCCCAGAGAGGCATCAGCCCACAGAGGCAATAGCCCACAGAGGCACTAGCCCACAGAGGCAATAGCCCACAGAGGCACTAGCCCACAGAGGCACTAGCCCACAGAGGCATCTGCCCACAGAGGCACTAGCCCAGAGGGGCAATAGCCCACAGAGGCACCAGCCCACAGAGGCAATAGCCCACAGAGGCACCAGCCCACAGAGGCATCAGCCCACAGAGGCACTAGCCCAGAGGGGCAATAGCCCAAAGAGGCACTAGCCCACAGAGGCATCAGCCCACAGAGGCATCTGCCCACAGAGGCATCTGCCCACAGAGGCATCTGCCCACAGAGGCAATAGCCCAGAGGGGCAATAGCCCAGAGGGGCATTAGCCCACAGAGGCATCAGCCTACAGAGGCATTAGCCCACAGAGGCATCAGCCCACATAGGCAATAGCCCAGAGAGGCATCAGCCCACAGAGGCATCAGCCCACAGAGGCACCAGCCCAGAGAGGCAATAGAGTGTTAGAGGTCTAATAATTGTATTTGTTTTTGCTTTTATTCTACTTTAATGTGTTTGTATAAATTGTAATATCTTATCCTTTTAGTCATATAGATAAAGATACATTTCTCAGTGTTGTGTTCTAGTTGCAGATGTATCTGTACATGGAGACAGAGCTCCGACTGCCGGAGAGCAACACAGATATCTGACCCAGGGGGAAGGTGGTAGATTGAAGGAACAATCCTGTGTCTCATATCAAGGGGTAAGATGGGCCACAAGAAGCAGGCGCTGCCGGCAGACTGGGAGATTGTGTGACCCAAGATGGCGCTCAGAGCAGTAACAGCAGTAACATGGTGGAGACAGCAGCTAACAAGCCACCGGCTTCACCACAGACTTTTTTTTTAAATTAACCCTTTTAGAAGCTGGAGAACAAGTAAATTCTACTTCTCCACCCAAGAGTTCTCCTCTAGACAATAGCCCTTTCAATTAAGAAGTTAAAAAGTTCCCATAGAAATAATTTTAGAATTTCATCTGCCTCATATTCATCTTGGTGTTTTAAGAGAAGTGGCAGAAGAGGAGAACAAGGATAACCGGGTATCACCGGCTTCAGGAGTGACACATGAAAAACACTAGAAGTACAAGAGGATGTAGCGCAGAGAGACGATTAATCACAGGACTGATGTAATGAGTTATGGATTAAGGACTGTAAAATAGAAGAGCAAATTTCACCCTAGGTTCTCGGAGTCTGATCAAGCATGTAGACAACCAAACCTTATCTCCTTAACAACATGAGGCTACCAAGCATCTCCTTCTATCCTCATAAGTCTTGTTCCAGGCCAGAGCTTTCTGCAGAACATCTTGGACTATAGACCAGATGGTGGTAAATTTCTAAACCTCAGCATCAATGGTGGACACGTTAGAGAAAGGCAAGGCTGGAAGATTCATTTAATGAAGATGTTTGTAGTTCCTTCTAAAGAATGAAGATTTAGTGGAAGATTCATGAAACAGATTGCAGTAACAGTAGTTGTATCCAATTATCCTGCACTGGGCAGAGATATAGCCTAAGGATCTTCTCCAGGTCTTGGTTTACCCTTTCAGTTTGTTAAAAGTTAAAGTGTAAAATTTTGGTGAATCAGTTCACCATGACCCAGATGTTGTTCTAACTTTTAGATGGTGGGAGATATTTGTCCATGCACTCTCTAGAATAGGAAGTGTTTGAAGAAGAGTGATCGGACATCCAATCTACTGCAATGAAGGATCTGGAAAGTATTTTGTTCTTGCAAACTGGACACTAGGTCACCAAAGATCAATGGAGAAGAACGGAATGAAGAGCACCCAGGCTTGGGGAGGCTTTCAGGATCAGAGCTGAAGAGTAAAGGGTTTTCTCATGGTCAACTGTTGCCTATAAGATGTTAATACATCCTTTCAAAAGACTGCCTCTACTCCAAGCCAGTTTTAAAGGCGATAAGCTTCTTTCGTCTGATTATACCACCTATTTTCTCTTCTGTAAACGATTTTTGGAAATATACCGTACGGGGATGGTTTTCACAGAAACTCCGCTGTTCAGAAAAGATCAGCCCATCACGGCAATATAGAAATATAGTATACTATACTACCTGGGAAATCACTCCTACTTGCCCATTCTACAACTCAGATTGCCTCAATCCTGGAAACGGATAGAGAGTTGCCTTGAATGGACATTTTTTCCACTGCAGCAGAGGTATTAACCTCTGGAAGACACCAAGGTTGCATTACTGTAGACTGAAAAGGTACTAACCAACGTTGTCAGCCTTCAGGGTAGTGGACCCCACAGGACCACAGCAAACAATGATGGTAAGCTGACACCTGGATCGAATTCTAAGTGGCAGCAGGTCTGCATACCATAGCCCACCGCAAAGCTGGTTGGATTTGCTGCTGCGTGGTACCACCAGATCATTCCACAGGTGCGCGTTTCAATTTTCATTGTCAGGAGGTCATGCGTCAAAGTTCATGTCAGAGGGCATAGCAGAGCCAGGGCTGGTCGCGGAGAGCGTAAATGGGAACAGTCCTGGTCACAACAACGGTAGATCAATACACAGAATACAGCAAGGGAACAAGCTTTCCCTTGGGAATGCTGGGAGAAGTTGGGTTTTTATCGATCTGGTGAAATGGCCAGCAGCGCCAATCAGCGGGTGCTTGGCCCTTAAATTTACAAATCGCCGGAATGCCGCATACCTAGGAGACGGGGACTTGGGAAGCTGGGACGGAGCAGGTAGCATGAGTGATGGCAGAGGGGAGCAGGTCTCCACGAGAGGGTCACAGCTGCGCCTAGCGACCCGGGATGTTTGTTTGCAGAGCACCCGTGCATTACCCCCCCACTATGGTCTCCCTCTCTTCTCTAAGTCGGGGGAACCATTGCAGAAGGTTACGGTGCAGATGTTATCCTCCTGCTCCCAAAATCTCTCCTCAGCCCTAACCCTTCCAGTCAAACAAGGAAGAAACGCTAACTCTCACTGGTCGTCAGGTACTAGAACCTCCGTTACCACAAATACTTCAGTGGAGTCAGCCCTCGTGAGCAGTAGGAGTAGGTTGCCAATAGCATCAGTTCAGATGACGGTTAAGGAGAGCTGACATGGAAGGAGTTCAAGATGCGCATAGTGGGAGGAAGACAGAGTTTCTACGCCACATGATTTATGCGCTCACCACCTAGAAGGCCTCAAAAACAGGGGTCCAAGCTTGTAGCGAGGGATTTTCAGCCGGGCGGATCTGGATGATAGCCACACCTTGTCCATCCGGAGAGAAACTGGAGGAGACCTACTTTTTCTTATCGGCCTGGGACTTGGTGGCGGGCAGAGGTTTGAGGTCCCTGCACCAACTCTTCTACCACAAGTATATCTGAGGGAATGGACGAGTAAGGTGGGCATTGAATCATCTAGAGACAATAAGAAAATATCTCACCATCATACTCAGTGTCCAGGAGTTTAGGAGAACTCCGCCCTGTCAACAGATTGGGGACCATCATCCTACGGCGAGACAAAATGGTGAGATCAGCCCAAAGTTGGTTCCAGCTTCTTACAAACTTCACCATTCGACTGTGGAATGATAAGCGGAAGAAAGTCCATTTCTCTTGGACGCTGGTTTACCAGATCACCAAACTTTCAACCAAACTGAACCCCTCGATCAAAACGATTGTTCTGAGGAAGTCCATTAAGCTTAAGATGTAATTGAAGAAATACTGGCAAAGGCGAGGCAGACGGAAACCAAAAGAGGAAAAATGGGACATTTTGGAACCTCGTTTAGTCCACACTCAGTGACGTTTTGCCAAAGGCGATGAAGTCCTTGCCATGTGGCGTCATGGGGCCTGTGTCATGATTAATGGCAGTAGTCAAAAAACCAGCTAGTTTCAGGTGGCTTATTAACGGTCACAGGAAGTTCAGAAACCCCCGCAAATTCCCCAATGTCTTTGAACCAAATCAGGCCCCAATAGAAACAGAATGAGACACAGAGCGTGCACCCCCGGTGCCAGCAACACAATAAACAATGTCCCCACGTCATAGCCTCTTTCGAAGTTCAGTTGGACATAAAGTCTTGCCAGGGGAGCTGCCGAAGATCCAACTAGAGCATCAAACAACCAGTGTGGTTCAAGAGACATATAAGCCAATTAGCCGTTCCTCTCCAATGACTTCAGTGTCATGAGAAAGGGCCATTCATCCTTGACTTCTTTCTCGGCAGATGGCAGTGGATCAGGAGGTTGAACATTAGGCAAAGATGGACCACGGCTTGCCTAGATTTGAGACATTGAGCTGTCGGCTGAGATATAGGATATTCTTTATAATCTTCATATACTAGACGGGGAATGGTGAGCTTCCTCCAGAAGTATAATGCCAACTCTTCCAGGGCCAGTTTGAAATGGCCAGTAGTTCTCTATTTCCTATGGAGTAATTCCTCCTGTGTAGGAGCAAGTTTTAGAGAAAATAGCCCGTCTGGCGAGTTCGGCCTTTAGACCCTTTCCGGGTGACAACCCGCCCCTGCTCCTACCAGGAAGCGTCAACTTCCAGATGAAAGGTCCTTTTTCTTTATCAAGGCCGAGTGAACAGGGGCTGTGCAAAGGCGGATTTTAATCTTGAGAAGGCTTTCCTGAGCACCGAAGACCTAGCCGACAGGGATTGGCACCCTTCTGGTGAGTCGCCACATAGGAAATACAAGTTGGACAAGTGGGGGATAACTGCTGGTAATAGTTTTTTGCAAAGCCCAGGAACCTGGGCTGTTTGGAGGCCTCGTTCAGAGATAACATAGCCAAAGGAAAGGAAGGCTTTGCTGGTGAATTGGCATTTCTTGAGTTCGTGTAAGGCATCGACCTTGACGGCGACTAAGGACTTTGTGCCGTACGTGGGACTGGGGGACTCTATATCTCGGGAGAACACCAAATGTCGTCCAATATAGACCAAGATTACAGTATTAACAGATCCCGTAATATGTGGTTGAATGAATTCCTTAGATAACGACTGCCACATCTTGTAAAGGGGCAGTTGCAGTGGCAAAGGCTCTGCTTGTTTCTGGAAAATCATCAGCAAAGTCCTGATAACAAGTTGGAAGGTCCAAGTACTGGTAATTACTGTTGTGGGTGTTGAAGGGCCCATTTTGTATTTGTCCTCAAAGAGCTTTCGAATGAGGTTGTAGGACCCTTGTAAATCCTGCTTAGTTAAAACAGTGGTAACTCGCAGGTTATTTTAGTGTAAGCAGGTACTTATGTTTTCATTTTATTCAGCCTACATAGTACTATCAAGCTCGGAGACCACCAACCTTGTTTTTCCTGTGCTAACTGGGGAGACAATGGTCAAAAGAATCCCCTTCTGGAGACGCTCCATAATTACTTGGTCCTTGGTTCCTTCCTCGTGGAGTAGTTTTACACGAAGCAACAATCCATGGCAAAATTTCCGGAATGATGGGGTAGAACCCTTCTCCACTTGCGACTATGGGCTGAATTCATATAGTATAGAAGTTGATAGGGCGTGTGGAATACATGTTACTAGTTTTTCATAGAGACAGAGAGCTCACTTGGTTTAGTTGGTACAATTTTTCAACATGATGACACAACATTGAAGGCCCCAAGAGAGTATTACTGAACTTTGGTAGTGCAGTTGAGGTGAGGAGCGATGCTTCTGTAAGCCAAGATGGCAACCGCCAGGGCATGAGTAGACGGATTGTCTTGGGACCCTAGAAGTTTGATATCCCACTGGTGCGGCGCATCAGCTCTTCTAACCAGGGGTTGGTATGGTACTGCATAAATCCTTCGATATCATTAACATCTGAATCGTGCTGAAGAAGATAAAGTATGAGGAAAGCAAACTGAGACATTCCCCTCTGACTCGTCGGGTGGCTAGAGACAACCTAACTTATGGGAATTACTGGAGCTTTGGATCGAGGCCAATCTCAAGCTGAAGTCAAGGTCATTGGGTCGTATGCAGAGTGAAGTCACAATGACCGAGACCTTGGAATTACAGGGTCAAGATAGCAGAAGCCGGAATCGCGGGAGTATAGAGTAACGCCCCCTGAACTCTGGTAGGAAGTGGCTTTTTATAGGCCATAAATGTTCTTCCTGACCGAAGAGGGAAGTTCCGCTGTAATTTTCCATGTGACGCCTGTGAACTGCCACCCAATGAAAGGTTGCAAGCCTGTAACGCGCATTGTGGTCACCAGAGGGAGCCAGAGGAGCAGTTGCACAGCTGAGTTGGAGAGATACAAAGAGAAGAAGGAAGGGGCTGCTGAGCACTGATAGGGTGTGCTTGGCTGGACACAGAGGACACACGTCTACACACTTGCTTTACATAAGCTATACTGGATAAGTGGGCACCTGCAGAGGATATGTTATGGCTAAGAAATGACACCCAGAAGATAGTGGAGAGAAACTACATGGCTGGACGTGAGGGAGCGCTACCACCAGTTTCAACAAGAGTGTTCACACTCAATAGGTGTTTGATCGTCACACGTTATCCATGTGGAAAGACGAGCTCGGATCCCTTCACAACTGTGTAACAACCAGCCGCCTCCCACTAAATTCCTATTGTAATAAATGTGTTACTGCTATAAAGATTCAGATATGATTAGGTGACAAGTGCAATGGGATACGCAAGATAAAGAAAACACATTGGTGTGACGAAGACTTCTACATTTACAGCTGTGTCCAGGCTTCCAGACTTGTGATTGGATTTGTTCCAAGGTAGATGTGCTGCCAGAATTGTCCTGGTCCTCGCCTGTTCATTTGGGAAGGTTTGTTTGGCGAGTAGCACATTGCATCTTAATACGGCTCACGCATGCCAGACTTTATAGTGGCGCGTGGCTTTGGGATCTATAGCAAAGTGTAGGAAGCTCTTTAATCCTCCGTCTTCAGATGACTGGACAATGTGAAGCTGGTAGTCCAAGTCTGTGTTATCAGATATGTACACATCATATGTCCAGGTCCTGACCTTGCAGCAGATGGTTAACCTGGAGGAAATTTAGCCAACACTCTCTATTCTCCCCTACCCACCGGATCTATCATGGATGACCTGAGCAGAGGATCAGTACTCCCTCCTACTTTGTGTCCCCAGAGGGGCCCCCCCCCTTTTTTTGTAGCTTGGCAACCGGATTGTTTCTGACTCTTTAGTTAGTTAGGTTTTTGTTTTGTTATTCTGGTAGTTAGTTTTAGGGACGCGCAAGCTGATGAAGGACTCCGTGGACTGGGGTTTGCGAGCTTACGCTTTTCAGGCTCTATTTTTTTTTTTTTTTTCAAAAAAAAAAAAAAAGTCAGATAAATTAGAGCCTGAAAAGTTACCTAATACCTCATTGAAGATTGACCATTTGTGAAGAATGCTCCAAGCGTTACAATAAAAAAATAGTAGAAATGTAAAAGAAGTATTTTTTCTCATTTTACCAATTTAAGTTTTTTTAATAGCAGTAATTTGAATGAACTTCTAATCTAACCAAATAATGTAAACATTTTTTTTTTATATATAGTAATTAGTTTTTAATCAGTTTATTTTTAATATAACAGATCGAATATATGAACCATTTACGGGGTGAAAATTTTGACCCTATCAAGAACATACGGAACCTATCCCAAGTATGTAAATGTAACATTGGCATAGTTGTCAGTTCATTACAATGACTCATTCATTTTCATTTTCTTTTCTTGACTTTATCCTGTCCTGAATGTCACGCCCTTACATAATAGGTTTAACTATACACTTCCCTTATCCATTCATATTCCATTGGGTTTGTTTTACATTTGAGTCCCAGGGTTTGGTGCTGACATCTAAGTATTTATTCAGTAGTGTCCTCTACTTATTGTATTTCAATCCTCTTTTCCTTTTTCTTTATTGGAAGTGCATTGTTTAATCTACTTCTAACTTACCATAGATACTCGAGTATAAGCCGGTTGTTCAGAACAAATGTCTGAAAAAACCTCACCTCGGCTTATCTTGAGTCAAGAAAAAACAAACAAACATTTGTACTCACCTTCCGACATCCCCCAAAGCAGGTCCTCTTCTTATACAGCAATGCTCCCGTCTCGGCTCCGTCCAATGGCAGGCATCGTGACATCAGCTGCAGCTGACGTTTCTAGTGTGGCCCTGGCATCGCGCACACTATATGTCAGCGAGCGGCTGCTGTCACAATGCCTGCGACGGACATCACAGGGACCCCGGAGCCGATGCTGCGAAGCATCACCGTATAAGAAGGGGACCTGCCGGGGGTGCATTGGAAGGTTGACAAGATTTGTTTTTTATCCAACAGGGCATTATATTGGGGACAGGACCTGTAGCTATATGATAGAGGGGGCAGGGCTGGCAGCTATATCACAGGAAGCTGCAGGTTATATCTACCGGGGCCTGGCGCTATATACTTACAGGGGGCTGGCAGCTATATACTACATGGGCTGGTTAGTCAATATACTACAAGCGCTGGCAGGCTAATACCTACAGGGGGGCTGGCAGGCTCATACACTACAGGGGCCGCAGGCTATCCACTACAGGGGGCCGGTCAGGTCTATACACTACAGGGGGCCGGCCCAGGCTATACACTACATGGGGCCGGCAGGTCTATACCCTACCGGGGGCCGTCAGGCTATCAACCCTCCAAGGGGGGCCTGCATGATAACACACACACAGGGGGCTGGCATGCTAATCATACTACGTGCTGGCCAGGCTATATACTACATGGTGCTGGTAACAAGGCTATATACTGGGATGCTGTGACCAATGCCTTGCCCCCACCCTGGGCTTACCACTCGAGTAAAATGTTTTTCCAGTTTTTGTTTTACAATAAAAAAGTGCTCCTGATGACCGGTTCCCTTTATGTTGAAGCCTGCATCCATGTTAATATGATTTTCACTTCCTTTTACAGAGGTTGACCATCTAACAAAGGGGTCATCCATATTGTACTATTCCCCAAAGGAGCCCCGGGTTCACATGACCCCTCCAGCGACCGGTTATGGATTTCCTGTGACGTCCCTTGTCTGGGGACTTGTGGTGGATCATTGACCCTCCCTGCCAGTGAACTGGTCTGTGATTCACATAGCAGCCTCGCAGATTCTTAATTATCATCACTGCCGCTCCCGGTTATGGTCAACATTATGCAATACGACAAACATATGAGATACTATAAAACGATCTATCCAAGGGGAAATTGCTTTAGTTGCAATAGTCCCCGCCAACATAAAACCAAACCCAACCTAAAACCTGCATATGGTATATTGTACTTCCTCCCTGGTAAACTTTTCTTATACGAGGTCCATCCTCTTTGAAGCACCCCAGTGGAAGAAACTATAAAGTGATCCATTGAACGCAGCAGTAACACCATGTTCAGAATACTAAGAATTAGGTGTAGTCATTTAAAATGACCTTTTATATTACTGTATATAACATTTTCCTTTGTTGGCGGACCACTGCATACTGATCATTACAACCTGTGTAACAAGGCTACAATATGTATAGTAAATGTGGTAGTGAATACAAATTGAGGACAGGATTCCCCATTACTACAATTGTGGAAATATTCTTACTGAAAAACCTGATCCCTTGATACATTGATATATTTAGTTGTGTTTACAAACCTTGTGAAAGTTACAGTCACTCAAGCGATGCACTTTACAGGGGTACGGAAAGTATTCAGAACCCCTTTACATTTTTCCACTCTTTGTTCCATTGCAGCCCAAGTGTAAGATAAAATCCAAAAAGGCTGATTGCTATGTCCTAATAGACACTATATATAATATAGATAAATGGAGGTTAATTAATCTGGGTAGGTGGTACATTTATCTATATCATACAAGCCTGAGCTATCCCATTGCTGATATCCCCAAAAAAAAACCCAAATTGTCTTAGATTGTCTTGTTTCTCTGGACCTGAAATCCAATAAAGTAAGGCTCATTTCTGGGAAAAGCACTGCGTTGTCTGTCCTGGATTAATTTTACCTGGGTGGTGGTTATAAAAGTGGAGCAGCCATGCTACAACATTAATCACACATTTTTATAGCCAAAATGCTACTGCTACCATTGTTTACCGCCAGTGAGGAGATTGCAATTTTATATATTTTTTTTGCTGACTTGGTGGGGCGTTTGTGGATCCTTTCGTTGATTGGCTCTTATCCATAAGGTTTTTGTTGCATGTGTGATCCTATACATCTTTTAGTGCTTTGTTACAACATGGATGTGTGCAATTTTTTCTATCTTGTGTTTTGTAATAAAATGAGTATTCGTTAGCCTTTACATCACTACCTTTATCTTCTTCCTCTATATCACATATGTATCCAACACCTCTCTGTGACCATCCCTGACTGGCCCGCCAAGCCCAGACCTAAAACCCAAAGTATCATCTCTGGAGAGACACGAAATTCATGCACCATCCAACTGAGGGAACTGTAGAGGATCTGCAAGGAAGATGCATGAGGAATCCCCAAATCCAGGGGTGAGACGTGTTGTAATCTTCCAATAACAATCCTGGCTGCACCACTTCCAAAGCTTCTACTCAACACTGAGCAAAGGGCTGTAATACTTATGACACTTACACGTGATATGTTCAGTTTTCTTGCTTAATAAATTTAGCAAAATATCTACATTCGGTTTTTTCTGCCAAAATGGGAACATATTGTACTTAAAACCGCTTAGGTGGCCTTTCTGTTTTTTTCATGTCCAGTTTTCACGCCCCACCTTCAAAAATCTATACTTTTTATTTTTACACATAAGAGCTGTGGTTGACGGCTTGTTTTTCTCTGCGTAACAATTGCACTTCATAGTGTGGTATTGAATATTCCATGCATGTAGCTCGGACACTGGAAAAAAATTCCACATGCAATGGAAAATGGTGAAAAACACATTTCCCATTTTCTTGTGGGCTTGGATTTTACATCTTTCACTGACATCCACCAATGACATGTCTACTTTTTCTTTGGGTCGGTACGATTAAGGGTATACCCAAATTTGTATAGGTTTATAAATGTTTTTCATACATTTACAAAAATTAAAACTCCTGTAGCAAAAATAATTTTTTTTGACTTTTCCAACTTCTGGCGCTAAGAACTTTTTTTATCACTCTTTTGTACGGAAGGCTGTGGGTGGTTGTCATTTTCTTGGGAAATTTGATATCTTTTCAATGATATCATTTTTAGGACTGTACGACACGACCTTTGATCACTTTTTTATAGATTTTTTTAGATTTTTCAAAATGCAAAAAAGTGGCCATTTTCGACACCCCCCACCCCCCCCCCCCCACCCCCCCACCCCCCCCCACCCCCCCCCCCCCCCACAAACCCACCACCACACCCCCCCCCCCCCCCACCCACCCCCCCCCCCCCCCCCCACCCCCCCCCCCCCACCAAACCCAGCCCCCCCCCCCCCCACCCCCACCCCACCGACCCCCGCTCCCCCCCCCCCCCCCCCCCCCCCCCCCCCCCCCCCCACCCAACCCCTCCCCCCCCCCCACCCCCACCCCCCCCCCCCCCCCCCCAGCCCCCCCCCCCCCACCCCCCCCCCCCCCCCCACCCACCACCCACCCACCCCCACCCCCCCCCCCCACCCACCCCCTCCCCACCCCACCCCCCGCACCCCCACCCACCCCACCCCCCCCCCACACCCCCCACCCCCCCCCCACGCACCCCCCACCCCCACCCCCCCCCCCCCCACCCCCCCCCCCCCCCCCCCCCCCCTCCCCCCCCCCCGCCCCCCCAACCCCCCCACCCACTCAACCACCCCCCCCCACCCTCCCCCCCCCCCCCCCCACACCCCACCCCCCCCACCCCCCACCCCACCCCCCCCCCCCCCCCCCCCCCACCCCCCCCCCCCCCCCCCACCCCCCCCACCCAACCCCCCCCCCCCCCCCCCCCCCCCCCCCCCCCCCACACCCCCCCCCCCACCCCCCACACCCCCCCCCCCCCCTCCCCCCCCCCCCCCCACCCACACCCCCGCCCCCCCCCCCCACCCCCCCCCCCCACCCACCCCCCCCACCCCCCCCCAGCCCCCCCCACCCCCCCCCCCCCCCCCCCCCCACACCCCAACCCCCCCCCACCCCCCCCCCCCCCCACCCCCCCCCTCCCCCCCCCCCCAACCCCCCCCCCACCCACCCCCCCCCCCCCCCCCCCCCCCCCCACCCCCCCCCACCCCCCCCCCCCCCCGACCCCCCCACAACCCCCCCCTCACCCCCCCCCCCCCTCCCCCCCACCCCCCACCCCCCCCCCCCCCCCCCCCCCCGCCCCCACCCCCACCCCCACCCCCCCCACCCCCCCCACCCCACCCACCCCCACCCCCCCCCCCACGCCCCCCCCCCCCTATCCCCCCCCCCCCCCCCCACCCCCCCCCCACCCCTCAACCCCCCCCCCCCACACCGCCCCCCCCCCCCCCCCCCCCACCCCCCCTTCCGCCCCCCCCCACCTCCCCCCCCCCCCCCCACCTACCCCCCTACCCCCCCCCCCCCCCCCCCCCCCCCCCCCCACCCACCCCCCCACCCCCCCGACCCCCCCCCCCACCCCCCCACTCCCCCGCGCCCCCCCCCCACCCCCCCCCCCACACCCACCCCCCCCCCCCCCCCCCCCCCCCCCCACCACCCCACCCACCTCCCCCCCCCACCACCCACCACACCCCCCCCCCGACCCCCCCCCCACACCCCACCCCCCCCCCCCCCCCCCCCCCCCCCCCCCCCCAACCCCCACCCCCCCCCCCCTCCCACCCCGCCCCCACCCCCCCCCCCGCCACCCCCCCACCCCCCCCCCCACCCCCCACCCCCCCCCCCCCCGCCCCCCACCCCCTTTTTCTTATCCTCCCCCCCCCCCCCCCCCCCCCCCCCCCCCCACCCTCCCCACACCCCCA
>CM033645.1:24133025-24135525 GCA_019512145.1 Engystomops pustulosus
CCCCCCCCACCCAGCACCCCCACCCCCCCTCCCACCCCCCCCACCCCCCCCCCCCCCCCCCACCCCCCCACCCCCACCCCCCCCCACCACCCCCACCGCCCCCCCACCCCCCCCCCCCCCCCCCCCCCGCCCCCCCCCGCCCCCCCCCCCCCCCCCCCCCCCCCCCCCACCCCTCCCCCCCCCCCCCCCCCCCCCCACCCCCCCCCCACCTCCCCCCCACCCCCCCCCCCCCCCCACCCCCGACCCCACCCACCAACCCCCCTCCCACCCCCCCCGCCCCCTCCGCCCCCCTCCCCCCCCCCACCTCCCCCCCCCCCCGACCCCACCCCCCACCCCCCCCACCCACCCCTCCCACCCCCCCCCCCCCCCCACCCAACCCCCCCCCTCCCACACCTCCCCCCACACCCCACCAACCCCCCCCCCCACCCCCCCCCCCCCCACCCCCCCCCACCCCCGCCCCCCCCCCCCCCCCCCCCCCCACCCCCCCCCTCCCCCACCTCCCTCCCCCCCCCCCCCCCCCCCCCCCCACCACTCCCCCCACCCACCCCCCCCCCCCCCAACCCACCCCCCCCCCCTCCCCCCCCCCCACCCCCCCAACCCCCCCCCCCCGCCCCCCCCCCCCCCCCCCCCCCTCCACCTCCCCCCACCCACACCAACCCCCCCCCCCCCCTCCCCCCCCCCACCTCCCCCCCCCCCCCAACCCCCCCCCCCCCCACCCCCCCCCCCCCCCACACCCCCCCCCGCGCACACCCCCCCCCAACCCCACCCCCCCCCCCCCCCCCCCACCCCCCCCCCCCCCCCCCCCCCCTCCCCCCCACCCCCCCCCACCCCCCCCACACCCCCCCCCTCCCCCCCCCCCCCACCCCCCCCCCACCCCCACCCACCCCCCCTCCCCCCTCCCCCCCCCCCCTACCCCCCCCCACCCCCCCCCCCCCAACCCCCCCCCCCCCCCCACCCCCCGCCCCCCCCCCCCCCTCCCCCCCCCACCCCACCCGCCCCCCCCCTCACCCCCCCCCCCACCCCCCCCCACCCTCCCCCCCTCAGCCCCACCCCCCCCCCCACACCAATACTACCCCCCCCCCACCCCACCCCCCCCCCCCCCCCCCCCCCCCCCACCCCCGCCCCCCCCCCCCCCACCCCCCCCCCACCCCCCCCACCCTCCCCACCCCCCCCCCCCCCCACCCCCCCCCCCCCACCCCACCCCCCCCCCCCCCCCCCCTCCCCCCCCCCCCCCCCCCCCCACCCCCCCCCCTCCCCCACCCCCACCCCCCCCCCCCACCCCCACCCCCCCCCCCCCCCCCCCCCCCCACCCCCCCCCCCCCCCCCCCTCCCCCCCCCCCCCCCCCCCACCGCCCCCCCCCATCCCCCCCCCCCCCCCCCCCACCCCCAACCCCACACCACCCCCCACCCCCACCCCCCCCCCCCCCCTCCCCCCCCCCCCCTCCCCCCCCCCCCCCACACACCCCCCACACCCCCCCCACAACCCCCCCCCCCCCCCCCCCTCCCCACACCACCCCCCCCCCCCCCCCACCGCCCCCCACCCCCCCCCGCCCCACCCCCCCCACCCCCCCACCCCCCACCCACCCCCCTGCCCCCCCCCCCCCCCCCCCCCCCCCCCCCACCCCCCCCCCCCCCCCCCCCCACCTCCCCCCCCCCCAACCCCCCCCCACCCCCCCCCCCCCCCCCCACACCCACCCACCCCCCCCCCCCACCCCCCCCCCCCCCCCCCCCCCCCACACGCTCCCCCCGCTCTCCCCCCCCAACCCGCCCCCCCCCCCCACACCCCACCCCCCCCCACCCCCACCCCCCACCCCCTCACCCACCCCCACCCCCCACGCCCCCCCACCCCCCACTCCCCCCCCCCCCCCACCCCCCCTCCCCCCCCCCCCCACACCCCCCCCCCCCCCGCATCCCCCCACCCCAACCCTCCACCCCCCCCCACCCCCCGACCCCACCCCCCCCCACCCCAACCCACCCCCCCCCCACCCCCACCCCCCAACCCCCCCACACCCCCCCCCCCCCCCCCCCCCCCCCCCCTCCCCCACCGCCCCCCCACCCCCCCCCCCCCACCCACCCACCCCCCCCACCACCACCACCCCCCCCAACCCCCCCCCCCCCCTCACCCCCCCAACCCCCCACCCCAACCCCCCACCCCCCCCCCCCCCCATCCCCCCCCCCCCCCCCCCCCCCCCCACACCAACCCCCCCCCCCCCCCCCCCCCCCCCCCACCCCCCCCCCCCCCCCACCCCACCGCCCCCCCCCCCCCCCCCCCCCCCCACCCCCCCCCCACCCCGCTCCCCCACCCCCCGCCCCACCAAAAGACCACCCCCCCCACCCCCCCCCCCCACAGCCCCCCCCCCCCCCCCTCCACCCCCCCCCCCCCCCCCACCCCCCGCCCACCCCCCCAACGCCCCCCGCCCCCCAACCCGCCGCCATCTCCCCCCCCCGCCCCACCCCCACCCCCCCCTCCCCCAACCCCCCCCCCCCCCCCCCCCCACCC
>CM033645.1:24140525-24183025 GCA_019512145.1 Engystomops pustulosus
TTTTTTATTTTAATATTTTTCAGACTCCCTAGGTACTTAACCCTATGTGTCTGATCGCATTTTTCCCTAAATCCAATACTGCCATACTACAGTATGGCAGTATATGGGATTTCTTCTCTCATTCATTACAATGCGCTATCACACATTGAATGAGGGGTTTTAAAACACTAGAATAGCCTCGGTCTTTGGAAGACCCGAGCTGACCATGGAGAACGGATCGCCGTCCCCTAATGACGTCACGGGAGCGGCGATCCCAGGTAAGATGGTGACGCCCATAGGCCCGCTATCTGTTGAGGCTGCCGTCATTTGCCGTCAGCCCCGCTGTGAAAACACCCCGCGATCGGTCTAGCCCGTCGCGGATGTTTACCGGTAAGCCTTGCTGCAATATGCAGCAAGACTTACCGGCTATCGAGAGCTCGCCCGTTGAGCCCCTCCATTGCAGCGCAACGCGACCGCCGCCGGTGAATACCGGCGGGCGGTCCGCGAACCGGTTAATAGCAAAACAAAAAAAAAAAAAAACAAAGAGACCTTTTTCTTACCTAACCATTGGCTGCAATGAAACAAGTGAAACGTGTGAAGGGGTCTGACTACTTTCTGTACCCGCTGTAATGGTTGATGCTCTGCATAGTCACACATGTTTTATTCAACAATCCTGCACTTTTCTATTGACATCATCAATTTATTGTCCTTTTAGTACTAATTACAGCATAAACTGTTCGCACAAGTTTACTACATTGCTTGTCACTAAGCATCTTCTCGCCAAGGGCATGATATCCAGTGCACGTGGGTAGGAGACTGGACCTACTGACCTACATCACTGGCCCATATGGGTCTCAGAAATCTTTCCATTACCCATACAGGCAACAGTCCAACTCTCTACATTATCCAACCAAACTGGTATTTTAATTTTATTTTATAAAGAATCAGAAATGTTACAGATGATATCCATCTTTAGATGCAGCGGAACAGTCCCAGACGCTGAATTAATTCTTTAGAAGATGCACATTGCGAAATAATCTTTTGGTCCCCCCCCGGCTTGTTTCCTCCTTCGGTTAGTATTATTTCTTTGCGCTGTCTTTGGCTTGTTGTCTTTATGATGATGCACATGGAGCTCAGGTTAATAACATTTCCTGACGTCACATTCTCAGATTAATCACCAGCCGTTTCACCATCGCCTACAATGACAAAGAACTTTGTAAGGTTCATCACTTTTACATAAGTAGGGTTTTTTAAACACTGCCAATTTCTCAGCAACTGCAAAGTATGTAACTGGTATAGTTATCTTGAACTCTGGGCCACTGTTGATTCGGTGTGACTTCTTACTACAATTTGCATAATCTTTTCTGTTTGGTAAAGTACAGCACGGAGGATCTCGGTAATGCGCCATCGAAACGCCGTTTTGGCATATTGAATAATTTAAAAAGTAGATTTTTTAAGGAAGGGATCCAGAATAATAAATCCAATAAGCCACAGTCACTGTGCCTGTCTCAGTTAGCGTCTCCTTGGTTTATCATGGTGTATTTTGAAGGTAGATTTCCTTTAAATGGAACCTGTCAGCAAATTTGACTAATCACCCACTACAGTATGTTGCCAAAGCAGCTGAAGCACCTTCATCACTCTGTTTCTTCTTTCGGGTTGAAGGCATCACCAGAACAATCTACTTGAAGTAGATAATAATTGGTCAATGAGGCAGAGATTTCCACACTGAGTCAAGGGTCTTCTTCTCTTCAAAACCCCCTTCACTGTACTGATGGTCACAGCATTCAGAAACATCACAAACCAATCTCCTAAAGTCAGCATGTTGATGTCTCTCACAGAGCTTACCTAAAGCTTGACTCAGTGTTCAACTCTCCTACTCCTTGACTTTATACACCCATTTCCAAACTTTCACTTCAAAGGATTTTCTGGATGATGCCGACCGCACAGGACATGAAGATAACAAAATTTAGAAGTTGTTTTGCTGTGTGAACAATATTTCTGATAGTGCTTTATTAGCCAAATTGCTGATGTACAAGGTCTCCTTTTATTTGCTAAAACCTGGACCAACCCCTTTAATAGAAGCTATACTATCTATGTTAGATGTGGAATCAGGGAAACACCAAGCTTGATCATTTCTGTAAAGACACCATGTTAGCTCCCGGGGATCAACACCAGCAATGAGCTGATGTACACTTACCAAGAACATCTACATCGACGGCTCGGAGTTGTCATGCCTCACACAACATTTATTCACATTTGTGTTGGTGGTGCGGGATTTTTCTTTGTAGTTCAATAGTTTTCCAAAACTCCCTGAAAAAAAAATTTATATTACGGGATCATACTCTAATACAATAATTTAAGGTTAAATCACAATAGACCTTATGGACGCATGGTTTTGTATCCCAATTGTCTATTATCATCTCTGGTCTGGGCTCACAATTAATAAAAGATACTAACACTGATATTACATTGGTCCAGGCTTGCACTACATGATTAGATGGAGTCAGTGTAGTAGATCCCCGCGGCTTCACTCTGCGAATCAGGTGGGGTCCTGAGGTGTCGCACAGCCTGATTGACTATGCCGTCTCCAGAAACAATTGCACCCAGAATCCAAAGGCCTAATAAAAAAACTACGACCTTGGAAAAGTGGAGATAGGACGGTTCGTGACCCTTAGGTCCTTCCTCCCACTGATATCAGAGAGGGACACACAAAGACACAGAGTGGTCCTTCTCATGTAATAACCGTTAACATGATTTGGAGTAGTAAAACAATTTTAAGTTGCTCACCTGGTGGCACAATATCATGTGCACATAAAACATATGTCTCTGGCGTCAATCTTTGTGTCCTTCCACCTGTTTCCATCCATGGTGCACCAGCAGGGTAGTGAGTTCATACAGGTTATGGTTCTGAGCTCCAACGTCCCTTTGAATCCACCTACCACACCATCTACTTTAATAGGTAGATTTGTGTGTGGTAGGTGCCCTTTAAGGAGGTTGAGGAACTATTGGCCAAGATTATACTAAAGTCGACAGAAGTTGTCGCACCACTAGCCATGTTAAAAAACAAAAAAGTGGTGCACCTGTTGGGGCAGTGCAGGGCCCATATCATAAGAACAGGTAGCCATAATCTTGATTCTGGCCCTCCTGCCACTACAAACACGGCAAACTGCATATAGTACAACTAAATGTGTGGTCATTGACTTTTCTCTACAGTTATGCCTGCTGGCAAGGGTAGTCTGGGAAGAGAGGCTCACAGCGAACACAGACTGAGTGTTTTTGCTCCATCTTGCAGAAAACCCGCAAAGGCTAACACCTCTTCACTTTCCCCACGTCATCGGGAGCCGCGATTCGCCGACCAACACGCCTCGGAGTCTGTATGAGATTCAGGCTATGTCATTTTCTTAAGATTTGTTACAATTAGTTCGTGGCACAAGAGTAACATTTTCATCAGTAATCCACCATATACTGCATACAGCTGCATTGTCAGTACATTGTAGAAATATCAGCCCCCCTAGGATTAAAACATCCAGTAGTCTAAAAAAATTTGTAAAAAAAAAAAAAAAAGTTAACAAATTAAAAGCTAACTAAAAGTTTCACATTCACCCCCATCCGCTAGAAAGAGTAAGTAAAAAATAAACATGTTAGGTCCCACAAGTCCTGATTAGTGATGAAGGCGAGATCTCCGTCCCGAGCTTGATGCTCGGTCGAGTATCTTAGCATACTCGGACCGGCTCGTTGCTCGGACAGTATTTGCCCTGCTCGATAACGAGCAGTTAATTAAAAAAAGAAGTGAAGAACAGTAAAAAATACAATTAAAACATTTAAATTTAATCATTTAATTGAAAGAAACAGTGTACAAGAACACAGCAGAATAGATTGCAATGTTCGGAACATCTTCGCGATCTGTTCCGGATGACACCGGCAGACGTGTTCTCTCGAAAAAGTATTTGAAGAACATATGTGGAAAACAACTGCAGATGTTCCAAACATCTGCAGTTGGTTTCTTCACACATTTGTTTCGTCAAATACTATTTCGAGACACCGTTCTGCACGCGTGTCTCCGGAACAGATATGCGCAGATGTTTCCCGAACATCTGCCGCTTGTAAATCCTGTTCCCGAACATCTGCAATCTGTTTTTGCAACTGTTTTCTTTCACTGTGCTCGTTCAGTTTATTTTTACTGAAAAATTGCTCGGTCCCCTCCCAATGTGATTTACATGGGGCTCGTTACTCACACGAGCACTGCGAGCATCTGGAAATGTTGGGCTCGATTACGACGAGCACCCGAGCATTTTAGTTGCTCCGCTCATCTCTAGTCCGATCTATCAAATATATAATAAGTTATTGCAGCAGGGAGCTCCGAGGAAAAATATAGCAAATGTCCAAAACACAACATTTCTGTCATTTTGCCATAAATTAAATTAAACCATGGGCTCAAAAGTCCTGTGGGTCCCTCCTTGCATTAACTATAAGCGTGTCACGCCCTTCAAAAATTAACACTTTACACGCTTCATACGGCAATAGATAAAAATCATTGGGTATAGAATCTGTCAAATGGAACATTTTTTTAAAAACCTATATAAATGGATAACTCCAAGTACATGCAAAGGGATACAGAGGAGGTGGTCTTTGGGGAGCAAGTGAAAGCTTGTTAAAACAGGGCACATGAGAAAATAGCTACCAAAGCATTTTTGTTTTACGTCAATTTTCGGCATGGGACACAGGGCATGGGAAAGTGAAGTAAACAAAGTTACAATTTGTTACACCAGAAACTAGCCCTTATACAGCTCTGTATAAAGAAAAATAAAAATGCAAAAATGAAAAAAGGTGCATCGGTGGGTACGTTTATATTGGCTGGACAGGGGGGCTGCAAACACTAAAGAAGAAATATATTGTAATATTGACCTGACATTATTAGGGTGCCTGCTGATGCCCTCACTCAGAACACCATGGGGGGATGCCCCACCTCCAGATTGTGTGCTCTCCATGGACCCGACATATGCCGGATTAGCTCACACTGGTCATGGCTGTGATTGGCCAGGGGCATTACTTTTCAGGATTGGTGCTGTTGGAACAGCACAGTACAGATCTGTGGCAGGGAGAGACGTGGTCGCACACGGGGTTGCTACAGGTGTCTCCCCTGTATCATAGTTTGATTATAATGGGCCGATGGGTAAAAGGTTGTCTGGGTCAATGCCAAGGCTGGGCATTAGGCATCCAGGTCACAGGCTAAAGATCCTGGGGCTAATCAGTCAAGGGACACCTGGCACCATGGGTGACCTTACAGACCCCGCCCGCACTATGTATACAGGGACCTAACCCGGGCAGCGCTCAACCCTGGTGGCTGCATGTTCTGTCTGAAGTGACCATGCGGACACTGATGCCTTCAACGGATTTCAGCACCACCAGCTTGATGCACAACGCTTGAGGACCGCCTCCTGCAGTAGGGGAAACTACAAATCCCACAATTCCCCGCTCACACACGAAAGGAAACGCACTCGTAGTGAACGCATGCCGGAATTGTTTACTGCGGCAGTAGTAAGAGAAGAGTCGGGGCCCCGCTACACAGCAGTGTAGTATCGGAGTCGACCCGGAGCGGCGCTGTCTTTGGCTGTGCCTACGCCATTACTAGTACTACACGGCTTACTCACATGGGTATATTTACAAGTGGAAGCTATGTTCCATGAAAGGCGTGTAGGGAGTAATGGCAGGGGAGGGTGTGGGGAGAACCGCCCATCCAGGGCTTGATACAGTTGGGGTCACCTGTGCTAAATGATAACTTAGGCAGTTTTGGTAATGCCACCTTGTGATTTCACTAAATAACCTCTATAATTAATAGGGGTTGCTTTGGCCACATTTAGGCCGGTCACATGATGCATCACGGTTTTTTGTTGCTTTTTGACGCATTTGAAAAGACGTTCAACCGTGGTTTTTCTGTTTTGTGAGTTTTGTGTATCGTTTCTTCCATTTGTGTTTTGTTGCCTGGAAAGCAGTGTCCTTGAACTTTTCATCAAGTTCCAATTTTTATGCGTTTTTCAAGGACCAGAAGACATTGCTTTCATCTGATAGGATTAAAACGCAGGGGCAACTGCAGGTCTTTGGATGCTTCAAAACTGTAAACATGCATTATGATCTGTATAACAACGCAGTTTATAACAATCAAAACCAAACATTCCTGCCAAAAAGAATCTTTATTATAAAAATGTATATTATGTAACACTAAACCTGAGCCGTTTTTGGCTTTGCAGTGTTTTTCAACCTCTTCCAAGGCCAGTAACAGGATGTTGAGAGCTCGTCTGCTTCGACCACACCGTTGCCCGCCCGGTGGGCCGCGACTTTGTTTGCGTTTGCACAGCGCAGACAAGCGTCGTGTTTCGGGGCGCCGATCCGCTGCTATGGCAATACTCGGTGGTCCGATCCGGACCCCATGAACCTGAAGGCAGTGCCTTTAAGATGGCGTCTGTGACGTCATCTTAAAGCAAAGTGTCAGCCTATGCATCTGCATAGGCTGACACTTGCTAATATCCCTGCATACATGAGTATTGCAAGAGTATTATCATGGAACAAGCAATCAGAATGATGCTTGTTCATGTCCCAGGTGGATAAAGTAAAAATGTACAAAAAAAACATGTTTTTTCAATAAAAAATAACTTTATAAATCACTAAAATGCCCATCCAACCCCAAACATATAAAGAGACATATAAACGCTCAAAAAGCCTAATCCTAAACAAACGCCCACATATATGATATAGCACCGTGGGTCCCGATACAAATCCTAAATAAAATGGCAACTATGACCCATATGATGAACGACCCGAAAAAAACGTTAAAAACCCGCCAAAATTATGATTTTTACCTATTATACTCCCACTAAAAATGCAATAAAAAGTGATCAGCGAAACATATTACTACCAAGAATTATACTGTTGCAACGTACAGATGTCCTGCAATAAACAAGACCATCAATCCAGCTCTGTAGCCAAAAACGTTAACAATGTTATGCACTTGAGAACGGCGATGCAAAAATTTTCCCCACATTAGGTTTTATTGGCCAAATTTAGTAAAACCTAAGAAAAAATATTCATGTCGGTATCCCGTAATCGATCGTCCACAACAGAATAACAGATAACAGATTTTATTCTATCGCACGTCACAGATTGATGCTTTTCTATCGACTCATGACTCAAAAAAAGTTTTCCTAAATTTTCAACAAAGGTGATACCAACCCCAAATGGTAACACGGGAAAAGCAATCTCGTCCCGCAAAAAAATGCCGTCACATGGCCCCAATAACGAAAAAGCGAAAATTTTTAAGCCTACAAAGGGGCCAATGAGGAAAAAACTAAAATCTCTGGGCAGCTGCAACGCCCTCCTTCCCTTCTGCGCCTCGCTGTGCCCCCATAACCCAAGTAACGGCACGTTGGGGGTCTCTGCACTCAGAAAATTGTAGAACACTTTTATTGTGGTGTTTTCTCTTTTATCTTGTTGGAAATGTTTAATTTTATGTGCTAATGAACGTATAAACCGAACAAAATTGGACTCATTCTAAATTTCACCGGCCATTTTGATTTCAATGACTATGAGACTCACAGGGTTAACATCTTTGTAAATCTGTTTCTATAGTTTGAGGGGTGCAATTTGAAATGGTTGGTAATAGGGGGATTTATGATGCTAACTAATGGTAAAATTTATTTCAAACAGTATTTATCCCCAAAATAGTCAATGTCTGAAATACGAAAATCGCTATTCGATTTGTAGGCCTGTGACGTCAAATAAATTACCAAACATTTCAAAATTATAAAGTAAAGTTGGCAATGGGGAAATGTGTATTCTGCAAGTTTTTAGGTGGTAAATCTATCTGCCTGAAAAACGCCGTATTTCGAATTTTCGAAATTTTGTTTTCTTTTTTTTGTAAATAAACGCAATACTATCATCCAAAATTTACACACTACAATGTATTACAACATTGGGGAAAAACAACGTCTAGAATCACTTTGATAATTAAAAGTGTTCCAAAAGTTTAACAACCATCATAAACGACGCAGTGCAGAATCCAAAAAATGGCTGACCTTAAGCCGGCGCCACACGTGGCTCTTTTGTCGCGCACGAAAACGCATACAAAGTCGCGCCCACCGTTGTGGCCTCGCCCATCGCATTGGCGTTTTCAAATGGAACGCCTGCGATCGGGAATGAGCCGCCCGGTGGTTTTGCGTTAATTTAAACGCGAAACACCGGCGGCTCGTTCCCTGATCGCAGGCGTTTCCCTAGAAACGCTGATCGATCGGCCAGCCAGCCCCGGTGGGCGCGACTTTGTCTGCGTTTGCGTTTGCAACAAGCGCAACGTGTGGCGCCGGCCTTAAGCTACAAAATGCTGCGTCCTTAAGGGGTTAATAGATTGGTGCTTTTCAGATGCAGCGAAACCCACTGTTTTATGATTGTGTTTTGGGTCATTTAATTTTTATTTCGGGTTATAGGGAAACGGAAGGTGATTTAAACGTTTGCAACATTTTAACAATCTTATACAATGAATTGTCACATACAAGAGATACACAGAGTGATGTCACATACAGAGATAATACACACAGTGATGTCACGTACGGGATAATGCAACAGTGAATGTCACAGTACGAGATAATCACACAGTGATGTCACAGTACGGATATATCACACAGGCAATGTCAAGTACAGTGTAATACAACAGTGTGTTCAAGTCACAGAGATAATACACACAGTGATGTCACAGTAACAGGATATACAACACACAGTGATGTCACAGTACAGGGATAAGAACCACGTTATGTCACAGGGTACAGGATAATACACACGTGATGTACACAGTACAGTGGAATACTACACACCAGTGAGTGTCACGTACAGGGTATATACACCAGTGATGTCACAGGTCAGGGAGCACATGATGTCCAGTCAGGATAAGTACACAGTGAAGGCAACAACATGATGTCACAGTAGATGATCACACGTAATCACGGGAAATGCACACATTGATGTCTCACAGTCAATGGAGAAAGCAACACAGTGATGTCACAGTAACAGGGTAAATACAGTGATTCACAGTACATAGATCATTACACGTGGATGTCACAGTACAGGGATATAAGCACAGGGCCACTTTATCACTTGTTCTTTTCTGTTGGGTTTTTTGCGCCTTTTCGTTTAGGCTCACGTTTTTTGCGCCATTTTTTGCGATAAACGTCAAACTGACCCCGCGCACTAAAATAACCCCTTTCCCTCATCTATCGTTCAATTCCAAGATTTTTGCTGCGCCTAATGATATTCATCAACGTGCGACTTTTGCTTTATCCTGCCAAAACGGGCGCAACACCACTCCAGCCCGAGGTGGGCGTTACTGAGAAGAAAACAGACTGAGCCCCTTTGCAGAACAGCTCATTTCTAGATCAGTCAAAGCTCAGCCAGACAACTGGAACCTATATAGATACATAATACACCTGCGACTGAGGCTGCAGACTCTATTTACAGTGTCATCACCTTCTATTTCAAACAATCTGCCAAACCCTGAGCTCTCACAGCAGAGCAAGAGAAGTTGCACAAGTTGCAGAGCCTTTGCAGATCTACAAAACAACTGTCCCTCATGTAATTCTGCACGTGTCTATGTGGGATACTGTGCAGAATACGGGGTGAGCAGGAACCAGCACTGGGGTCCCCTCCACGGAGAAGCCCCTGCTGAGGAGGTCACGGGTCAGGTGTCACACCACCGGGTCTGCGTAGTGTTATCTTCATTCTGGCTGTGGAGAAGCAGAGAGGATCTTGTAGCAGATCACATGGAAAAGTAGCCCGAATCTACATGCGCTAAGTTGCCCTAAACTGTGTTAAGTAAAGTGATTAATCAAGAGGCAAAAATATCTTATCAAGATGGTTGTAGCTTGTGATAATTCTGGCAAACAGTGCGCCCAATTGAGGCGCAACTCCTCACTTATGGCGTCACCAAAATGATAATGTGGCCCACATGATGTCCGTACAGGATAAACACCAATGTGTCACATTACAGGGGTCTACACACACAGTGATATCACAGTACAGGGAAATGCACACGGGATTGTCACAGTATCGGGGTAATACAGTGATGTCCATTACAGAGATAACACAGTGATGTCACAGTGCGGATAATCCACAGTGGATGTTCACAGTGCAGGGATAATACACACGTGATGTCACAGTACATGGATAATACACACAGTGATGTCACGAGGTATGCCAGTGGTCAAGAAGTAGAATGCACACATGATTTCACGAAGTCAGATGCCTGTTACAGCGGTAATACAGTGATGTCACATATCAGAGATAATACACAGTGATGTCACAGTACGGATAGTACACATGCCACAGTTATCACTTGTTTTTTTTTTTCTTTTTTTCGCCTTATTTCCTGTTGAGGCGCACGCCGTTTTTTCGCCATTTTTTCGATTAAACGTGCAACTAGCCGCGCACTAAAACTAACCACTTTCCCTCCTCTATCGTTCAATTCCAAATGTGTTTGCTGCGCCAATGCTATTCATCACCGTACGACTTTTTGACATTTAGCGCAAAAGCTGCGCAAAACCTCCAGCCGAGGTGGCGTTTATCTTAGAGAAAAGCACTGACCCTTTGCATAACATCTTATTTCTAGCACAAAGGCGCAGCATACACTGGAACATATAATCGAATACATTAAAACTCATGACCAGAAGACTTCAGACCGATTTACAGTTCATCCACACTTCTATTTATTTTACAAAACATCTGCAAACCCCTGAGCTCACAGCAGAGTCAAGAGAATTTGCACAAGGTTTGCAGAAGCTTGCAATACTACAAACCAAGTGTCCTCCTGTATTCTGCCACAGTGTCTGAGGGGGATACTGTGCAGATTACATGGGTGCAGCGGAGACCAGCAACTGGGGATCCCCTCCCGAGAACCCCTGCTGAGGAGTCACTTGGTGCAGGGTGTCACCACACCTGTGTGCTGCTTGGTGTTATCTCATTCTGGGCTGTGGAGAAGCAGAGAGGCGCTTGTAAGCATGGATCACATGTAAGGCCCGATCTAACATTGCGCCTAAAGTGCGCTAAACTGTTTAAAGTAAGTGATTACAAGAGGCAGAAAATATACTTATCACGATGGTATTGCTTTGATAATTCTGGCAAAACAGTGCGCCTCCCGAATTGAGCGCCACTACGTACACTTAGGCGCCACAGAATGATAAATGTGGCCCACAGGATGTACAGTACAGGATAATACAACACATGTATGTCACACGTACATGGTAATACCACAAGTGATAATCACAGTACAGGGAGAATGCACACAGTGTGATGTCAAGTTAGGGGTAATCAGTGATGTCACAGTACGAATATAATACACATTGAGTCCACAGTGCAGGATAATACCACAGTGATTCACAGTGCAGGTATAATCACACCAGTGAGTCACAGTACAGGGAAATGCACACCAGTGATTGTCACAGTAACCGTATAAAACACACAGTGAGGTCACAGTACATGGAGATAATACCACACAGTGATGTCACAGTACAGAGATAACTACCCAGTGATGTCGCCAGCTTACAGGATAAGTCACACAGTGATGTCACAGTACAGGATAATACACCACAGTGATGTCACAGTACAGGATAATACCACAGTGATGTCACAGTACAAGGGCACATGCACACAGTGATGTCACATCAGGGACTAGCCCCACGTGATGTCACAGTACAGGGGTGCATACATGATGTCACAGTACAGGGATATAACACAGTGATGTCACAGTGCAGGATAATACACACATGATGTTACATAAAGGGATAATACACACAGTGATGTCCACTACGGGATAATGCCACACAGTGATGTCCAGTACCGTATCAAACCCACAGTGATGTCACAGTTTCAGTGATAATACACACGTGTGTCACAGGCTAATATACATGAGGTCACATCGAGTAACCACGTGATGTCACATACAGGATAATACAACACAGTGATGTCACGCTACAGGGATAATACCACAGTGATGTCACAGCAAGGATAATACCACCATATGTCAATTGTACACACGATGCAGGTGAGAATGCACACAGTGAATGTCACAGTACAGGGGTATACACACAGTGATGTCACAGTACAGAGTATAATACACAGTGATGTCACATACAGGGAAATACACAATGATGTCCACAGTACAGGGATAAACCACCGGATTTCACAGTACAGGAGAATGCACACGTGTAGTCACAAGTACCGTATAAAACACCAGTGATGTCACCAGTACAGGCCAAGATGACAGTAGTAAACCACACAGTGATGTCACAGTACAGGTGATATACACACATGTGCGTATCAGACTCACACAGTATCACATTATACGGTATAATACCCACATTGGGATGTCACAGTAACGTGATAATACACACAGTGTATCACAGTTACAGGGAGAATCACACGTGATGTCACGTACAGAGTGTATACACAACAGTGGATGTCACGATCCGAGATAATCACACAGATGTCCACAGTCAGGGTAAATACACACAGTGATGTCACAGTACAGAGATAATAGCCCAGTCTGTCACAGTACAGGGAGTAATACACAGTGATGTCACGTACAGAGATACACACAGTGATTTCACAGACCAGGGGTATACATGCTACATCAGACTACGTGATGTCACCGTACAGGGTAAATACCAACGTGATGTCACAGTAAGGGATAATACACACAGTGATGTTCACGTACAATGTGCAGTGAATGTCACCCACAGTGTATGTTCACAGTCAGGTGAATACACACAGTATTCACAACAGGTAAACCATGATGTCACAGTAAGGATAATACACAACAGTGATGTCCCAAGTACGGGGAATACGCACCAGTGTTCACATTGTACAGGTAATCTAGTGATTCAGTAACAGATAATACACTGATGTCACAGTAACAGGGATGTAACACACAGTTATGTCCATTACAGGAAATCACACAGTGATGTCACAGTACAGGATAATACACACAGTGATGTCACAGTACAGGGATATATACACACAGTGATGCCACAGTCCAGGGCGAATCACGCATGAGGTCACAGTACAGGGTAATAACAGTGATCCAGTCAAGTCACCAGTGATGCCAGTAGGATAATACACCACATGATGTCCACCTAAGGGATAATCCACAGTTGATGTCACAGTAAAGGGATAATCCCATTTCACAGAAGATATACCAGTGGTCACAGTACGGGAAGAATGCACACAAGTGATTCACAGTCCGTATAAAACACACAGTGATGTCACAGTACAGGGATAATACATACACAGTGATGTCCACAGTAACAGAGAATATACCACAGGAGTCACGAGCTATGTACATAAATAAACACACAGTGATGTCACAGTACATGATAGATACACCAGTGGTCACAGTACAGGGATAAACACCCGTGTTCCAGTAACAGGGAGTAATACACAGTGATTGTCCACAGTACAAAGGGATAATACTCACATATGTCACAGTACCAGGGATAATACACACAGTGATGTCACAGTACAGGGATAATACCACCGTGATTCACAGTACAGAGAATGCCCCACGTGATGTCACAGTACAGGGGTAATCCACACCTGATGTCACGTACAGAGATAAGACACAGATATGTCACAGTACAAGGATAATACACACATTGATGTCACCGTACGGAGAATGCATACAGTTGATGTCACCGTACAAGATAATAACAGTGATGTCACAGTACGTGATAATACACCATTGATGTCACAGTAAGGGATAATACCAACAGTGATGTCACAGTCAGAAAAAAAAAACAGGGAGAATCACACGTGAATGTCACACGTACCGTATAAAACACACAGTGATGTCACAGTACAGGGATAATACACACAGTGATGTCCCATAAAAAAAAAACCAGTACCCAGATATAATACCACATGATGCACACTTGTACGGGATAATACACACAGTGATGTCACGTAAACGGGATAATCCCAGTGATGTCACAGACAGGGCTAGATACACACAGTAAGTCACGTACAGGATAATACACGCAGTGATGTCACAGTACAGGAGAATCACCCAGTGATGTCCCAGTACAGATAATACACAGATATGTCACAAGTACATGGGATATACACACATGATGTCACAGTACAGGATAATCACACAGTGATGTCACATACAGGGATAATCAACACAGTTGATGTCACAGTACGTAGCAAACACACAGTGAATGTCACAGTACAGGGATAATACCCACAGTGATTCACCGTACCCCGTTATAAAACCACGTGATGTCACAGTGTGAGGCTTTATACATGCAATATGCCACATTCCGGGATAATTACACATAGTGAATGTCACAGTACAGGTTGTAAAGTTCCACCAGTGATTCACAGTACAGGTTTAATACCACAGTGATGTCACAGTATACAGGGATAATACACACAGGGATGTCACAGTGAGAGATGAGCGAGTATCTCGTCCCGAAGCTGATGCTCGTCTCGCGTATTAAGGTACTCGAAACGCTCGTTGCTCGGACGGTATTTCCCCTGCGCGATATCTAGCATTTTAATTAAATAAACACAGTGAAGACATAGAATAAATAAAAACAGAGACTACAGGGACCACAGGATCAGTTAATAAGTGAAACCACAGTGAAGAACCAGTGGAAAATAAATTACAGATGTTTTCGGCCCACTCTGCTTACTTGTCGGAAGATACGCCTACGGTGCGAACAAAATAGTATGTGAAGAACATATATATTGTGAAGAACACTGTGAGCAGCACAGAGACATGGGCCGCGCAGCACGAGACATCGAGTGGCAACGGGGATACATCGAGGGTGCACGGGGAGACATCGAGGGGCACGGAGACAACGAGGGGCACGGAGACATCGAGGCCGGAGACATCGAGGGGGCACGGAGACATCGAGGTCACGGAGACATCGAGGGCACGGAGACATCGCGGGGCACGAAGACCATCGAGGGGCACGGAGACATCGAGGGGCAACGGATACTCGAGGGCACGGAGACTCGATGGGCACGAGACTCTGTAGGTCACGTGAGACATCGAGGGCACGGAGACATCGTAGGGGCACGGATACTCGAGGGGACGGAGACCTCGAGGGGCACGGGAGACATCGAGGGGCACTAGACTCGAGGGACACGGAGACATCGAGGGGCACGAGAACACGGGGGCACGGGGAGACATCGAGGTGCAAGCGATACATCGAGGGGCACGGAGACATCGGGGAGACGTCAGTGGAAGAAGAGCAGCTGATCCCATGAAAGGACCAGGAAGATCAATCGTATCTCCCGACAAGTAAGCAGATGTGGCAGAACATCTGCATCTATTCTCACTGTGTTTTCACTAAATGACCTTGTTCACTCGTTTTTATTCTATTCTTCACGTTCTTTCACAACAATCTGTTACTTGTCGGAGATAATAATGCGTCGGAACAGTGAAGAATATTGCAGATGTTTGCATACATCTGCTAACTTATCAGAAGACATTCTTTTTCAATTAATTACACATTTTTTCCCGAACCTAGGTCCCTTGTGAAAATGTCGCTCTCCCATTGACTTCAATGTGCTCTTATTCGAGACGAGCACCGAGCATTGGAAAGTGTTCGTCTCGATCACGAGCACCTGTCGAGCATTTTAGTGCTCGCTCATCTCTATCACAGTACATGGTTAATACATAAGTGATGGTCACGTCAGGGATATACACACAGTGATGTCACGTACCCGTATCAAACACACAGTGATGCACCGTGTAGGTTAATACATGCAATGTTCCACAATTCAGGGATACTTACACATAATGATGTCACATAAACAGGTAATACACACAGTGATGTCACAGTCACAGGGGGTAATACCACCAGTTGATGTCACAGTACAGAGATGATACACACAGTGATGTCCATACAGGGTAATAACACCGTGATGTCAAGTACAGGTAATACACACAGTGAATGTCACAGTACAGGAGAATACCCACAGTGCTGACACCGTACAGGAGAATACACACAGTGATGTTACAGTACAGGGTAATACACACAGTGATGTTACCGTACAGGGAGAATGCCACACAGTGATGTCACGTACAGGGGTGATACACACAGTGATTCACAGTACGGGGTCAATACACCAGTGATGTCCACAGTACAGGGAGAATACACCCATGATGACACAGTACAGGGGAATACACAAGTGATGTTACAGTACAGGTACTACACACAGTGATGTTACGTACAGGAGAATGCACCAGTGATGTCACGTACAGGTGATCCACACAGTGATTCACAGTACAAGGATAATACAGCACAGTGATTGTCATAGTACAGGATAATACACACAGTGATGTCACAGTACCGAGACTAATACACTCATTGAATGTCACAGTATCGGGAGAATACACACAGTATGACACAGTACGGGAGAATACACACAGTGTAATGTTACAGTACAGGGGGTAATACCACAGTGATGTTACCGTACAGGGAGAAGGCACCATTGATGTCACAGGACTAGCAGAATATTATGGTTTCTGATATAAAATGAAACAGGGGTCTAACAATATGATGATGTGAACTGCTGTAGTAAAAAAAGATCAGGTTAATGTTGGTATATAAAACTTCACCACCAGAGGGCAGCAGACAACAACATGGTGATATCATTGTAATTAGGCAGATTATAAGGGACAGTTACTAATTTTGGGTCTCTTAATCTGGTGTCCCTGTTTGTAATGAACATTGACTCCGGATGATAGCTGCACAGTGCTGGTGCTGGAGCAGAGAAGTATCAGTACAGGGAATGTTTGCTTGGTAAAAAAAAGAATGTTAATATACCCCTAAGCCTTCCCCATCATTTCCGTCTACTTGAGACCTCGGCCTTGGGCTTCCCTGCACCGGAAGATTATTAGACAGAACAATAAATGTGAGGGCCCTAGCATACTCACGGTGATACCAATTTTTAAGGAAGGAACGTCAGTCCCCTTATTCGCATTGCGATCGCTAATAAACGCCTCCCCACAATGTCGGCGCCGTCATCTGTTAGTGCTGTCAAGTAATTTAAATACCGCTCGTGTCCCTATCAGTGGCATTTAAACAGTTAACACAACACCCATCTTTCCAGAACGGATAGTGTTCCTCCTGTTTTCTCATGTTTTTCCCTTGGTTCTGGCGTATATGGATCGTTATTTTTTTTCCTCTGGATCAACCTGATGTCTTTTGTGGACCTGTTATAGTAACGTTATTATAAGTGACACATGTATGCATATTATAGATATATGAAGCTATGTTAAGACTCATATGCCTTCTGTTAGTTTTCCCACATGGCCCTTTACAACAAAGACCAGGAATGTACATAGCGTGGGATACTCTATCAGTTTGTAAGTCCTTTATATGACAGGTGACATCACTGGAGGAACCTTCCAAGAGTGTACGTTGGTGGCCGGAGATGGTGAAATACTGTGTATTCCGCCCCGGCTATTATGGCCTCCAATGAGTTCCTTTGTCCGGGAAGCAGGATGGAAAACAAATCTTCCTGCTTCTATCCTTCTGTGTTTCCCCATTGTAATGCGACCTATACTATGCTCATGGAGGGAAAAGGAGGCCCATGCGGCCAGGATATGTCTATGGATACACTCAACGTATGCACCAGAGCTTTTCCTGTCATATATAACCCAGCACAGAAGTGAATTTACTTAGGACTCTTTTCACATTGGTGTGTTTTTCACGTCCGTGTTTCCGTGTTCCGCGGATGTCTCCCAAATCCATTGATTTCTATGGGTGTTTTCACATTGGGCAGATTTTACTTACCCGGGATCCCGTCGCGTTCTCGCGTGCATTGTCACGAGGATTCGGTCTCACGATTCACCTAAGATCGTGCGTACCGAGTTCCTTCATGTGTCACTCTGCTGTCGCCGAGTCCGCCGAGTTCACCTGCTCTTCCCGTGCATGTGAGTGCTTGATCTTCAACACAATCCTTTTTAAATTCCATGGTTTGGTCCAATGCGCCAAATCCGATGCGTGCGCCAAAATTCCCGGAAATATCGGGAAACCCGACGAAGTGCACGTCGGACCATTGTAAAATGTGCCCCAATGACTTTAATTTAACTGACCCGTTGTCCATGGGAAAAAATAATGAAACTGTCTAGATATGAGCGAACATACTCGTCCGAGCTTTATGCTCGAGTTCGGACATTCAGCGTACTCGTCACTGGCGTTCTTCGGACGAGTATTTCGCCCGCTCGCGAAAATGGCAGTCCCCGCCGTTTTGCTTTTTGGCGGCCAGAAACCGAGCCCAATCACAAGCCAGGAGACTCTGCACTCCACCCAGCATGACGTGGTACCCTTACACGTCGATGCATGGTTGGCTGCCAATCAGGTGACCTGGGATAGACTAGCCGCTGCCCCCAGCCGCTGGCTCGTATCATTCTGTGTCGGATGCCGCTAGGGAGAGATCTGCTGCTGGTCAGGGAAAGCGTAGGGTGTTCTATATGCTTACGGTTAGGCAGGAGTATCTACAACACCCTTCTTAGGGCTCAATAACGTTATCCTTTTTTTTTTTATTTGGCTGGTGCTGGGCTTTTGCGGGCACCGAGTAGGGCAGCTAGTACCTTATTGTGAGGAATTAGCAGGGGACTTGCTACCGTGTTGTGTTAGCTTTATTGACACACATATCACCTCAAACACCAAAGTGGAAAATTTATTAGGGGTTGATTTCAATTAGGCACCGTCCGGCCAGTTTCTTTTATTTAACGTTTATTTTTTTCATAACGTCATCGTCATCCTCCATCTGGAATAGTATGTGCTTTTAATTCCTTGCTAGAAAATTCCATAGAGCATCCAACTGCTTACTTACGCTACAGTAGCGTATATATATTTGATTTCTGGTGATCTGCTGGTGGCTGTATTTGTTGCAGTGCTCTACTACAAATTGTGAGCAATTTGGAAGTGAGACTTGCGACCACTGTGTTTTGCGCTTAGTGACGCCATATCCATCGCACAGACCGAATGGAAAATTTTATTAGGGCCTCGGGTGGATTTCATTAGGCACAGTACTGCCATTTCCTTTTTATTTTAACTTTTATTTTTTTCTAAGTCCAGCGTCATCTCATCTGGCATAGTAGTGTGCTTTAATACTTGCTAGAAAATAGCCATAGAGATCCAAACGGCTTACTTACGCTACAGTGCGTTATATATATTTGATTTGCTTGTTGATCTGCTGGTGGCTGTATTGTTTGCATGCATCTACTAGCAAATTGTGAGCAATTGGAGTGAGACTTGCGACCACTGTGTTTGCGCTTAGTGACGCACTGGAAAGTATTTGTTCTTCAAATGGAACAGAGGTCACCAAAAGATCGAATCGGGAGAGGAATGAGAGCACTCGGGCCTGGGGAGGAGGCTTTCATGGTGAATGAAGTTAAAGGGTTCTCAGTGGTGCATGCTGTTGCCTGAAGATGTGAGATCCTTAAACAAGATGCCTGTACTCCAAGCCAGTTTAAAGGCGAGAAGCTCATTATCTATTGTGCCCAATTTTCTCTTCGGTAAAGAATTGTTGGAAATTTACCTACGGGGATTGTGTATTTCACAGAAACCGGCTGTTCAGAAAAGACAGCCCCCACGGCAAAAGAAGATATATTATACTAATACTTCCTGGAACACTCATAATTGCAATTTCTACAAAACCTCAGGAGTGCTTCAATCCTGATTTATCGAGACAAGGAATAGAGAGTAGTTGCTTGAATGGACATCTTTTCAAACGTACCCAACTCCGAAGAGCCGTTTGGATTAAACTCTGGAGACACAGGTGAATAGTGAGCTGAAATGTATAAAAAGGCTACGTGTCAGAAGAGTGATCGGACATCCAATCTGCTTATCTACTGCAATGAAGGATCTGGAAAGTATTTTGTTCTTCAAAACTGGAACATAGGTCACCAAAAGATCGAAATGGGGGAAGGAATGAGAACACCAGGCCTGGGGAGGCTTCAGGCATCAGGCTGAATTAAGTTAAAGGGTTCTCATGGTCACTGTGCCTATAAGATGTTGAGATCCTTAAACAAGATGCCTGTACTCCAAGCCAGTTTAAAGGCGAGAAGCTCATTATCTATTGTGCCCAATTTTCTCTTCGGTAAAGAATTGTTGGAAATTTACCTACGGGGATTGTGTATTTCACAGAAACCGGCTGTTCAGAAAAGACAGCCCCCACGGCAAAAGAAGATATATTATACTAATACTTCCTGGAACACTCATAATTGCAATTTCTACAAAACCTCAGGAGTGCTTCAATCCTGATTTATCGAGACAAGGAATAGAGAGTAGTTGCTTGAATGGACATCTTTTCAAACGTACCCAACTCCGAAGAGCCGTTTGGATTAAACTCTGGAGACACAGGTGAATAGTGAGCTGAAATGTATAAAAAGGCTACGTGTCAATTACTGAGACTGAAAGGTATAACCAAGTGTCAGCCTTCAGGGGTAGGGGACCCACAGGACCACAGCAAACAATGATGTTAGCTGACACCTGGGATCGGAGTCTAACTGGCAGCAGGTCTTCACCAGAGCCCACCGCAAAGCTGGTTGGATTTGCATCAATCTGCTATCGACGGCAATGGAAGTCATGGAAAAGTAATTTTGCTTATTCAAAACTGGAACATAATGTCACCAAAAAATCTAATGGGGGGAGAATGGATAAGATCCACCATGGCTTGGGGAGGCTTCAAAACGAGCATCAGGCTGAAGGACGTTTAAGCGAAATTACTCATGGTTCCTGTCCTATAATAGTTATGTGAGATCCTTCCAAAGAGAATGCCTCTACTCCAAGCCAGTTTAAGAGCGAGAAGCTCATTCTCGTATACATACAAGGGCTATTTTTTCTCGCTGGAAAAACTTTTGAGCGCAAATATTGACCACGGGATAGTGTTTTCACCGAACTCCCGCTGTTCAGAAAGAACCATGGACACGGCAATAAATATTAATCATACAATTATCCCTTCCGAGTCATCACTCCGTATTGACAAGTTCTATCAACACTCCAGGATGCCTTCAAGCCTGAAAGGAATAGAGGGTATGCTAGTGAATGGCCTTTTTCCACACAAACTTCCATAAGAGGTAGGAAACTCTGAGAAACCACAGGTGCATTGCTGAGAGCTGAGAAGGTAGTAACACAAGATGATACAGCCTTACAGGAAGGTAGTGGACCGCAGCATTACCACAGCAAACAAATATGATGTAGCATTACGCACCTGGGATCGGAGTCAGAGTTGGGATGGCAGCAGGTCTTCACCAGAGCCCACCGCAAAGCTGGTTGGATTTGCTGCTGCGTGGTACCACCAGGTCATTCCACAGGTGCGCGTTTCATTTCATGGTCAGGAGGTCAAGGCGTCAAAGGTTCAGGGTCAGAGGCAGAGCAGAAGGCCAGGGCTGGTAGCGGAGGAGCGTAAATGGGAACAGGTCCGGGGTCACAACGGTAGATCAATACACAGGAATACAGCAAGGGAACAAGCTTTCTCTTGGGAATGCTGGGAGAAGTTGGGTTTTATCTAAATCTGGGAAATGGCCAGCGCCAATCAGCGGTGCGTGGCCCTTAAATTTACAAGCGCCGGAATGCGCATCCTAGGAGACGGGGACGTGGGAAGCTGGGACGGGAGCAGGAGCATGAGTGATGGCAGAGGGAGCAGGCGCCACGGAGAGGGGCACAGCTGCGCCTGCGACCCGGGATGTGTGTTGCAGGAGCACCCGTGACAGTACCCCCCTATGGTCTCCCTCTCTTCTTAGTCTGGGGAAACCATTGCAGAAGGTTACGGTGCAGAATGTTATCCTCCTGCTCCCAAAATCTCTCCTCAGGCCCGAACCCCTTCCAGTCAACAAGGAAGAAACGCTTAACTCTCACTGTCTTCATGTCCTCCTTTACCACAAAGACTTCAGTGGAGTCAGCCTCGGGAGCCCATAGGAGGAGGTTGCCAAGAGCAGCAGTTCAAGATGACAGTTTAAAAAAAAAAAGGAGAGTGACACTGAGGAGTTTCAGATCGCTACATCGTGGAAGGAAGCAAGTTTTTAATATATGATGAAAGCGCTCACAGAGATCGATTTATGCGCCTTCATTATCTTCATTCACTCATCATCATTCAAGCATTGCACCACTAGCCAAGGCCTCAGAAAACAGGGTCCAAGCTTGTAGCTAGGGATTTTCAGCCGGGCGTATCTGGATGATAGCCACACCTTGTCATCCGGAGAGAAGACTGGAGGAGACCTACGTTTCTTATCGGCCTGGGACTTGGTGCGGGCAGAGGTTTGAGGTCCTGCACCAACTCTTCTACCACAGGAATATCTGAGGGAATGGACAGAGGAAGAGGTGGGCATTGAATTCATCTATAGACAATAAGAAAAGGAGCAGCACCAGCAGACTCAGAGTCCAGGGAGTTATAGGAGAACTCCGCCCATATCAACAGATTGGACCTGTCATCCTCACAGGCAGAGACAAAATGGCAGAGATAACAGCCCAAAGTTTGGTTCACGCTTTCAACTTGACCATTCGACTGTGGATGATAAGCGGAAGAAAAGTCCAGATTCTCTTGAAGCTGGTTACACAAGGATCACCAGAACTTGCAAACAAACTGAACCCCTCGATCAGAAACGATGTGCTGAGGAAGTCCATTAAGCTGGAAGATGTAATGGAAGAACAGACTGGCAAGGCGAGGAGCAGACGGAAGACCAGAAAGAGGAAAAAAATGGGACATTTTGGAAAACCGGTTAGTCACCACTCAGATGACGTTATTGCCAAAGGCGGATGAAGTCCATTGCCATGTGCGACCATGGGGGCCTGTGTATGAGTAATGGCAGTAGCAAAACCAGCTAGTTTCAGGTGGCTTATTACGGGCACAGGAAGTGCAGAAACCCGCAAAATTCCCAATGTCTTTGACCAGATCAGGCCCCCAATAGAAACAGGAAATGAGGACCACAGAGCGTTGCACCCCAGGGTGCCCAGCCACACAATAACAATGTCCCCAAGTCAATATCCTCTTTCGAAGTGCAGGTTGGACATAAGTCTTGCCAGGGGGAGCTGCCGAAGATCCACTAGAGCAGCAACAACCAGTTGTTCAAGAGAAATAATAAGCCAAGTAGCCAGTTCCTCTCCAATGACTTCAGTGGCATGAGAAAGGGCATTAGCCTTGACATTCTTCTCGGCAGGATGGCAGGTGGATCAGGAGGTTGAAACATGAGAAGAAGAGTGACCAACGGGCTTGCCTAGATTTGAGACATTGAGCTGTCTGGAGATATAGGAGATTCTTATGATCTTCATATACGTAGACGGGATGGTGAGCTTCCTCCAGAAGATAATGCCACTCTTCCAGGGCCAGTTTGATGGCCAGTAGTTCTCTATTTCCTATGGAGTAATTCCTCCCTGTGGAGGAGAAAGTTTTAGAGAAATAGCCGTAAGTGAGAGTTCGGCCTTTAGACCCTTTCCGGGTGAGCACCGCCCCTGCTCCTACCAAGGAAGCGTCAACTTCCAGATGAAAGGCCTTTTCTTTATCAAGCCGAGTGAGAACAGGGGCTGAGGCAAAGGCGGATTTTAATCTTGAGAAGGCTTCCTGAGACACCGAAGACCAGAGGGATTGGCACCCTTCTTGGTGAGCGCCACAATAGGAGATACAAGAGTGGACAAGTGGGGGATAAACTGCTGGTAATAGTTTGCAAAGCCCAGGAAACCTGGCTGTTTGGAGGCCTCTGTCGGAGATAATATAGCCAAGGAAAGGAAGGCTTTGCTGGTGAAATTGGCATTTCTTGAGTTTCGTGTAGAGGCAATCGATCTTGAGGCGACTAAGGACTTGCCGTACGTGGGACTGGTGAGACTCTAGATCTCGGGAGAACACCAGAATGTCGTCAATATAGACCAAGATACAGGTATATAACAGATCCCTGAAGATGTGGTTGATGAATTCCTGAGATACGACTGCCACATTCGTAGGGGCAGTGCAGTGGCAAAGTCTCTGCTTGTTTCGTGGAAAATACATCAGCAAAGTCCTGATAACAAGTTGGAAGGTCCAAGTACTGGTAATTACTGTTGTGGGTGTTGAGGGCCATTTTGTATTTGTCTTGAGAGAGCTTTCGAATGAGGTTGTAGGACCCTTGTAAATCCTGCTTAGTGAAAACAGTGGTACTGCAGGTTATTTTAGGTGTAGCAGGTACTTATGTTTCATTTTTATTCAGCCTACAATAGTCTATCAAAGCTCGGAGACCACCAACCTTGTTTTCCTGTGCTAACTGGGGAGGAAAATGGTCAAAAGAATCACCTTTGGAGACTGTCCATAATGTACTTGGCCTTTGGTCCTTCCTCGTGGAGTAGTTTTGCACAGAAGCAAGTCCATGGCAAAATTCCAGGAATGATTGGGTAGAAACTTCACCACCTGCAACTTGCTGAATGCATTAGTATAGAAGTGATAGGGCTTTGTGGAATAATGTTACTAGTTTCAGAGAGACAGAGAGTCACTGGTTTAGTTGGTAACAATTTTTTCAGACATGATGACAGACATTGAAGGCCCCATGAGAGTATTACCACTTGGAGCAGTTGAGGTGAGGAGCGAGCTTCTGTAAGCATGGCAACCCCAGGATGAGTAGACGGATTGTCTTGGGAACCTCTAGAAGTTTGATATCCCACTGGTGCGGCGCATCAGCTCTTCTAACCAGGGGGTTGGTATGGTACTGCATAAATAATTCTGATATCATTACAATCTGTGCTGAACAAAGATAATGTATGAGGAAGAGCAAACTGAGACATTCCCCATCTGACTTCGGGTGAGCTAGAGACGATCATACTTATGGGATGTACTGGAGCTTGGATCGAGGCCAAGCTCAAAGCTGAAGTCAGAGTCATTGGTGCGTTTGCAGAGTTGAAGTCACAATGACGAGACCTTGGAATGACAGGGTCAAGATAGAAGAGAGCGGGAATGCTGTAGTATAGAGAAAACACCTGATACTCTGGTAGGAAGTGGCTTTATAGGCCATAAATGTACTTGAGTAGACGGATTGTCTTGGGAACCTCTAGAAGTTTGATATCCCACTAGTGCGGCGCATCAACTCTTCTAACCAGGGGGTTGGTATGGTACTGCATAAATCATTCTGATATCATTACAATCTGTGCTGAAGAAAGATAAAGTATGAGGAAGAGCAAACTGAGACATTCCCCATCTGACTTCGGGTGAGCTAGAGACAACCATACTTATGGGATGTACTGGAGCTTGGATCGAGGCCAAGCTCAAAGCTGAAGTCAGAGTCATTGGAGCGTTTGCAGAGTTGAAGTCACAATGACCGAGACCTTGGAATGACAGGGTCAAGATAGAAGAGAGCCGGAATGCTGGAGTATAGAGAAAAGACCTGATACTCTGGTAGGAAGTGGCTTTATAGGCCATAAATGTACTTCCTGTGACCTAAGAGGGAAGTTCCTGTAATTTCCAGTGATGCTGTGAACTGCCACCAAATGAAGTTGCAGCCTGTAACCTGCATTGTGGTCACCAGAGGGAGCCAGAGGAATCAGTGCAGAATTAGTTGGAGAAGATCACAGGAGAAGAGGAAGGGGCTGCTGAGCACCAGAGTATGTATTACCCCGGCTGTCTGTGAGCGATGTTTCTATTCGTGTTGGTTCCAGAGTCACGATCTCAACCTACGCAGACAGTGCTGGGAAGCATTCGACCTCAGGGGCTATCAACGCTACACAGAGATTCTTGGTCTGCATATTGACAGTATTTGCATATCACACAATGTGTGACCCCGCAAGATTTGTCGGCTGCCACCATTCCTGATTCGAATCTCCTCCACTCTCCAACCGAGTTAAGACCTGTCCTAACATGAATGGTTCTGTTGTCCTAGACCCGCCGATACTGCAGGACAAAGGGGCTTTCATAGGGGCATAAATGTACCATCCCCATAGGTGTATGACCTTGTCCATGGATGAGATGTGTCCTAGACCCCCATGACTTGCAGGGCCACTGAGGGTGGGGGGGGTGGACATCATGTTCCAATACATGGTTCCCGTGATGAATCCCCATTGCTTTATGGGGCCCTGTCTTGATGTTCATGAGGAATTTATAAAGGTCCTTGTATTTACACGGGTGCAGGACCCCCAGCAGCTTCACGTGTTTTAAAGGGGGAGGACATGTCTTCAGTGTGTACTATAACCTATACGTCACCCACCTCTGTGTGATGATTCGACCCGATGGTTTCGTGTTCGTCCGCCTGACCCTGACATATTCCCAGTTGTGAACATCCATCTGGCAAAAGTACTCCCTAGCACTGCAATGGCTATGATTGGCCATGGCAATACCATCCAGATAATGAGCCGAACCCGATACCGAACCCACCTCCAGTCTCACCCATCTCTACTATAGAAACTGAAGCAGAGCCGTCTATGTTATCAGTGTGTTACACTGTGGTGCAGCCGAGCTGTGTGTGTGCACGTGCTGTGGTTTCCTACCTGAACCTTTGCACCCATCTTCTTATTTATTACCCATTATTATTGCTCATTTTTATACAGCAATAACATCCCCTTAATTAATAAAAGTTTCAGCTAATATCCGGTTCTAACCAACGCTCTTTATATTATTCAGATACGGTTTCAACATTTCCCCCTTATTTACATAATGTCCATCAGCCACCCCAATTAAAGTACTGTCCGCAGGTGACCCCCTTATTAAGATCTATCCATCAGGCGGACCCCCTTATTAACCATAACTACCGCAGCCACCTAACAGGGCTGGTGCCAGCCACTGGCATGACCCGGCAAGTGCAGATGCCAAGTCTGCTGGGGGCCCCTCATTAGGCCTGTACTAAGGAATCCATGGGGAAAGGGGGCGGTGGCTGAATCTAATGAATCCATAATAACTATAATATTCCTTTATTTATATATCCACACAGATTACACAAGCGCTGCACAAGAGCGTAGCCAAACAGTAAGGAGTGAGGTGTCTTATATAAAATAACCCATGAGGAGGCTATGGGGATGATAGACAGGAATCTTTAGGGAAAAGGAGACTAGTTTAGTTTCGGATTTTTAATAATGCCGCCATGTTATTACTGCCAAAGGGCCTACGCAGGCTTTGTCACCCAGGGGCCTACTGAAACTAGAGCTGTTCCTGCCCCTAATACTATCCGTACCCAGGCCCTTTATATTAAATACTATCCAGTAACCAGGCCTGTAATTAAGATACCATCCAGCAGCCAGATCCTCTTATAAAAGATACTGGGGCGACATTTACTAATAACAGAACACTAAATGCAGTTTGCCAGTGTAGTGGTGCCAGAGGCAGGATTTGTGGCGCACTCTTCTTCATGAATCTAAGCGCCTCCTGCAACTGCCCCTGACAGAAGTGCACCAACTTTTTTTTGGTGCACCTTTAACATGGAGAGCGATAGGCAACATATTCTGTCAGAATTTGACATGTTTAAATCTGGCGCACGGTTCGGACTTAGCCCCGGAACGCCCCCTAATTTGTGGTTATGATACATATGCAGCTGCGCCTCAAAAGGGTGCGGTGCGATCCACCAATTTTGGCGCGGACACTTCTTACTACCGGTGTAAGCGGTTTTTCACTAAAAAGACTTGCAAAGTCGCGACAGAACCCCTACTGGTGCAAGCGGCCCTTAGTAAATGTGCCGCAATGTCCGGAAACGGACCCTGCATTAAAATGACTGTCCAGCCTCCAGACCCCATTAATAATTTATATTTAGACCTTGTCCTCTCCCGGTGGCCACATTTATGAAAACAGCGCTACTGCACCGTCACATTTACTAATACCGTGCAGTCTTTACCTATGTGGCAGTTTGGCAACAGGGCCACAGATTCAGGATTTGTGGCGCACGTTTTTTAGGAATCTAGCGCCCCCTGAACCGCCCCGACAGAGTGCACCACTTTTTTTGGGGCAACCCTTTAACATGGGGCGTGTGACACAATCGGACGGACTTGCATATGAATGGCGGCGCACGACCGACTGGTGCACTGGAACGCCCCCTTTTGTCCGCCAGTTTTTAAATGCCTATTTTGGATAGCCGTAGCCGTAACACAAAATAGCCCCGTCCCCACCATAAGTGGCGCCAAGACTTTCTTTAAATACCTGCTCTAGCGTTTGCACTAAAAACAGTAAAGTTCCCAACAAAACTGTGCAACAGGGGCTTTAGTAACTGGCACATTAGGGGCTCATTTTACTTACCCTAATCCGCTGGCGGTCCAGATGATAATGCACTTGTTGCCGGCGCGATTCACTAAGATCGTGCGCTTCGCGATAGTCCTGATCATGTGTGCTCGGTTCCCCCGCTCCGACAGAGTTTTCCACCTTCTGGAATTGCACACAATCTGAAAGTTAAATCCCCCGCGCACTCAGTCCTAATCAGGTCGAGTCGGCCTCCCCTAATCTGTGGCACATGAACCAGCGCAGCGTGCGCCAAAAAACAAATCGCGTGCCACACAATCCCATCGCAGACACTTGTGACATACCTGTCCATCCGTCGTAAATCCCCCGAAAAAGACAAACATTCCCAAAAAAAGTGCGATCTTTCGACCCTCAGTAAATTAACCGCTGTTGTATTTTGCCCACTGAGTCTAATTGTAGCAGTAAGGCCCCTTTATTGGGGCGTCTAATTACATACATTAAATTTCCAAAAAAGTACTCAAATGAAGTGTTGTAAATAACCTTCCACTTATGTGTAAGCTGTAGTTTCCATGTATAATATGTAAGGTCCCTTCGGTGCACAGTGGAACACACCAAAGCAATGTCTTCGTGTGTGCGTGACGGGGGATGTTACTTATTTATTGTACAACTTATTAATATATTAGTGGTGTGGATTTTTTGTGTGTGATCTCATAATAGACCTTGGGGGACATTTACACATTCTTTTAGAGGTTTGGTCGGGGATAATGGTGGAAGGCGACATTATACTTGGTGGGGGTGGGGGGGGGGTGGGTTTGATGCTCCATATGTTTGCTTATGGGGCCCCAAGCTGATCTGCCACCCATGATGTGAGTTACTTTATAATATGGTAATAATGTTGGTCCCACTACGATTGCTCCATATGACTGTTTGTACTCTGCTAATGTATATATATTTGGTATACGTCCCATATGATTTTACACGCTGCGTGTCTATGAGGCGCTATATAACTAAATATTATTATATTTCTTGGTTTGCTTATTTATAGCTGTTATTTACTGGTTACTCTTTTAATAACTATGATACACTTAGACTTGTTACTGTTGTCTTTAATGATAGAAATTGTCCGTCACCTTTGTTTCTCTTTATGGTTTTTTCACGATGTGTATTATAAGAGTAGTAATAATACTAGATCTTGTAATATCATCGTTATCATTATTTACATTCACAAAGACAGTAAGTTTCATTGCCTAAGAGTCACAGCCCACTCATAGGCACTAGCCACAAGAAGCACCAGCCCACAGAGGCAATATGCCCAGAGAGACCACCCACAGAGGCACCCAGCCCACAGAGCACAGCCCACAGAGGCAATAGCCCCCAGAGTCCGCCCAGCAGAGGCACCCATCCCACAGAGGCACCAGCCCACAGAGGCATAGCCCACCCGATGCACCAGCCACAGAAGGCACCAGCCCACAGAGGCACCAACTCCACAAGGGCACAAAACCAGCCCAGAGAGGCACCACCCAGAGAGGCTACCAGCCCACAAGGCATCTGATCCACAGAGGCCAATAGCCACATAGGCACAAGCCCAGAGGGGCAATAGCCCACCAGAGGCAAATAGCCGCGCAAATAGGCAATAGCCCACAGATGCAATACCCACAGAGGTGATCTGCCCACAGAGGCAATAGCCCAGAGGGCAATAGCCACAGAGGCACTAGCCCACAGAGGCATCGCCCACATAGCATAGCCCGAGGGGCCATCAGCCCACGAGGCATCAGCCCCCGAGGCATCTGCCCACAATAGGCAATAGCCCAGAGGGGCATCAGCCCACAGAGGCAACAGCCTACAAGCAATAGCCCCGAGAGGCACCAGCCCCGTAGAGGGCTTACAGCCCACAGAGGCATACCTGCCACAGAGGCAATAGCCAGAGGGGCACCAGCCCACAGAGGCATCACAGCTCACAGAAGCATCAGCCCACAAGGCAATAGCCCAGAGGGGCATCATCCCACAGAGGCATCAGCCACAGAGGCATCTGCCCACAAGGGCATAGCCAGAGGGGCATCAGCCCACAGAGCATCAAGCCCACAGAGGCACCAGCCCAGAGTGGCACCCAGCCCAACCAGACGCCTCACCCACAGGGCAGTGAGATGGGTTAGATGTCTATCATTGGATGTTTTGCTTTTATTCACTTTAATGTGTTTGTGTAAAATTTTAATATCTAATATCCTTTTATCCCTATAGATAAGCCATACATTTCTCATGTTGTTTCTAGTGCAGATGTATCTGTTACCTGGAACAGAGCTCCCGACTTGCCCGAGAGCAACACAAATATCTGACACCAGGGAAGGTGGTTAGATGAAGGAACAATCCTGTTTCTCATATCAAGGGTAATATGGTGCCACAAGACGGCAGTCGCTCCGTTCAGACGGGAATAGTGACCCAGATGGCGCTCAGAGCAGTAACCAGAATACATGTGATCAGCACTAACAAGCCACCGGACTTTCACCCCATGCCTTTTAAACAAAAAAAATAACCCGTTTAGAAGCTGGAGAAACAAGTAAGATCTACTTTCTCCACCAAGAGTTCTCCTCAGACAGCCCTTTCATTAAGAGTTTCAAAACCGTCCCATAGAAATATTTTAAGAATTTCATTTCATTTGCTCATTCACTCATATGTGTTTTAAGGAAATGGCAGAATATATAACAAGGATACACGTGGTATCACCGGCTTCAGAAGACACTGAACAACACTGAGAATCAGAGGAGATGTGCAGCAAGAGACGATTAATCACAGGACTGATGTAGGAGGTATATGATTAAGGACGGGTACAAAAGAAGAGCCAATTTACCACCCTAGTTTCTCGGAGTCTGATCAAGCCTGTAGAACAACCAAACCATTAGCTCCTTAACAAATGATGCTACCAGCCCTCATTTTATAAGTCTTGTTCCTGCCATAGCGTTCTGCAGAACCAATCTTGGCAATAGACCAGATGGTGGTAAATTTCAACCTCCGCATCAATGGTGGACATGTTAGGAAAGGCGAGGTGGAAATTCAGTTCGATGAAGATGTTTGTAGTTCCTCCTAAAGAATGAAGATGTTAGTGGAAGATTCATGACACAGATGCAGTAACATACGTTTTATCCATTATCCGTCCTGTGCAAGATATGCCTAAGATCTTCCCCAGGTCTTGTTTTACCCGTTCAGTTCGTGTTAAAGTTTAAAGTGTAAAATTTGGTGAATCGGTTTCACCACTACCCAGATTGTTGTTCACACTTTTTTAGATGGTGGGAGTTATTTGTCCCTACTCACGTCCTAGAATAGGAAGTGTTTGAAGAAGAGTGAATCGGACATCCATCTGCTTATCGACTGTCAATGAGGCTATCTGTGAACTATATTTGTTATTCAAACGGTAACATAGGGTCACCAAAGATCGAAATGGGAGAAGGGATAATAGCACCAGGCTTGGGGAGGCTTCAGTATGCCAGTGCTAAAGGGTACGTTCTCATGGTCACTGTTGCCCTATAGATTTTACATCCTTCCAAAAGATGCTCTACTCGCAAGCCCCGTTTAAAGGCGGAAGCTCCTTCTCTAATACCAACCCTAATTTTTCTCTTCTGTAAGAATCTTTTGGAAATTTAACCTACGGGGATGGTTTTCACAGAACTCCGCTGGTTTCAGAAAAGACAGCCAATCACGGCAGATATGAAAAATGATCATACTACCTTCCGGGAATCACTCCTAATTTCCCATTCCGATCAACTCAGATTGCCTTTCACATCCTGGGAAGGAATAGAGGGTTCTTGAATGGACATTTTTTTCCAACTCAGCAGAGTTGATTAACTCTGGACCCACAGGGTGCTTACTGAGACTGAAAGTGTCAATCCCAAGTGGTCAGCCTTCAGGGGTAGTGGACCCACAGGACCACAGCCACAATGATGTAAGCGACACCTGGATCGAGTCAAGTGGCAGCAGGTCTCATCACCAAGCCCACCGCAAAGGCTGGTTGGATTTGCTCTCGTGGTAGCCGACCACCATCATTTCCACAGTGCGCGTTTCATTTTCATGGTCAGGAGTTCATGGCGTCAAAAGTTCAGTCAGAGGGCAGAGCAAGGCCAGGCTGGTCAGCGGAGTAGCGTAAATGGGAACAGGTCCTGGGGTCACAACAGGTAGATCAATACACAGAATACAGCAAGGGAACAAGCTTTCCTTGGAATGCTGGGAGGTGTGGGTTTTATCGTAATCTGGTGAAATGGCCAGCGCGCCATCAGCGGGTGCGTGGCCCTTAAATTTACAAGCGCCGGAATGCCGCATACCTAGGAGTAACGGGGACTGGGAAGCTGGGACGGATCAGGTAGCATGAGTGATGCAGAGGGAGCAGTGCTCCACGAGAGGGTCACAGCTGCGCCTAGCGACCCGGGATGTGTTGTTTGCAGGCACCCGTTGCAGTACCCCCCCATATGGTCTCCCTCTCTCGTCTAAGTCGGGGGAAACCATTGCAGAAGGTTAATCGTGCATATGTAATCCTCCTGCTCCCAAAATCTCTCCTCAGTTGCCCTAACCCTTCCAGTCAAACAAGGAAGAAACGCTAAACTCTCACTGGTCGTCAGTGTACTAGAACCTGCCCTTACCACAAATACTTCAGTGGAGTCAGCGCCTCGGGAGCATAGGGAGTTGCCAAAGCAGCATTCAGATGACGTTTAAGAAGCTGAACATGGAAGGAGTTCAAGATGCGCATAGTGGGAGGAAGACAGAGTTTTACGCCACATGATTTATGCGCTCACCACCTAGAAATGCCCTCAAAAACGGGTGTCCACGCTTGTAGCGATGGATTTTCAGCCGGGCTTATCTGGTGATAGCCACACCTTGTCCATCCGGAGAGAAACGGAGGAGACCTACTTTCTATCGGCCTGGGACTTGGTGGCGGGCAGAGTTTGAGGTCCTGCACCAACTTTCTACCACAAGGAATCTCCGAGGGAATGGACAGAGTAAGAGTGGGCCTTGAATTCATCTAACGACAATAAGAAAGGATTCAGCCCATGCAAGACTCAGTTTCCAGGAGTTATCAGGAGAACTCCGCCCTGTCAACAGATTGGGACCATCATCCTGACGCGCGAGACAAAATGGTGAGAATACAGCCCAAAGTTGGTTCCACCTTCAAACTTCGACCATTCGACTGTGGATGATAAGCGGAAGAAAAGTCCATGTTCTCTTGGAAGCGTGGTTTACCAGATCACCATAACTTTGCAAACAAACTTAACCCCTCGATCAAAACGTATTTGCTGAGGAAGTCCATTAAGCAAGATGTAATGAAGAAAGACTGGCAAGGCGAGGCAGGACGGAAACCAAAAGAGGAAAATGGGACATTTTTGGAAACCTCGGTTAGTCCCCCCTCAGTGACTTTTGCCAAAGGCGATGAAGTCCATTGTCCATGTGGCGACCATGGGGCCTGTGTCATGATGTAATGCAGTAGCAAAACCAGCTATTTCAGGTGGCTTATTACGGGCACAGGAAGTTCAGAAACCCCGCAAATTCCTCCATGTCTTCTACCAATCAGCCCCATAGAAACAGGAAATGAGGACACAGTAGCTGCACCCCCAGGTGCCAGCAACACAATAAATCAATGTCCCCATTCAAATATCCTCTTTTCGAAGTTGCAGTTGGACATAAGTCTTGCCAGGGGAGCTGCCGAAGTATCCACTAGAGCACAAACACCAGTGTGTTCAAGAGACAATATAAGCCAATGTAGCCGTTCCTCTCCAATGACTTCAGTGTCATGAGAAAGGGCCATTCAGCCTTGACATTCTTTCTCGGCAGAATGGCAGTGGATCAGGAGGTTGAAACATAGAAAGATGGACCAACGGGCTTGCCTAGATTTGACATTGAGCTGTCCTGAGATATAGTAGATTCTTATATCTTCATATACGTAGACGGGAATGGTGTATTCCTCCAAAGTATAATGCCAACTCTTCTTCCCCAGGGCCAGTTTGATGGCCAGTAGTTCTCCTATTTCCTATGGAGTAATTCCTCCCTGTGAGGAGAAAGTTTTAAGAAGAATAGCCCGTCGTGAGAGTTCGGCCTTTAGACCCTTTTCCGGGTGAGCAACCCGCCCTGCTCCTACCAGGAAGCGTCAACTTCCAGATGAAAGGTCCTTTTCTATTATCAGCGCCGAGTGAACAGGGCTGGGCAAAGGCGGATTTTAATCTTGAAAGGCTTTCCTGAGCCCGAGACCACGACAGGGATTGGCACCCTTCTTGTGGTGAGTCGCCACAGGAGAGAAATACCAAGTGGAAGTGGGGGATAACTGCTGGTAATAGTTTTTGCAAAGCCCAGGAACCTGGCTGTTTGGAGGCCCTCGTTCAGAGATCAAGATAGCACAAAGGAAAGGAAGGCCTTTGCTGGTGAATTGGCATTTCTTGTAGTTCGTGTAGGCATCGATCTTGACGGCGACTAAGGACTTTGTGCCGTACGTGGGACTGGGAACTCTAGATCTCGGGAGAACACCAGAATGTCGTCAATATAGACCAGATACAGTATTAGACAGTCCCCTATATGTGGTTGATGAATTCCTAGATAACGACTGCCCACATTGTAAGGGCTTGCAGTGGCAAAGGCTCTGCTTGTTTCGTGAAAAATACATCAGCAAAGTCCTGTAACAAGTTGGAAGGTCCAAGTACTGGTAATTACTGTTGTGGTGTGTTGAGGGCCCATTTTGTATTTGTCTCATCAAAGAGCTTTTTCGAATGATGTTGTAGACCCTTGTAAATCCTGCTTCGTTAAAACAGTGGTAACTGCAGGTTATATTGTAGTGTAGGCAGGTTACTTATGTTTTCATTTTAATTCACCTACAATAGTACTATCAAAGCTCGGGACCCACCAACCTTGATTTTTGCCTGTGCTACGGGGAGCAAATGGTCAAAAGAATCCCCTTCTGGTAGACGTCCATAATGTACTTGGTCATTGGTTCCTTCCTCGTGGAGTATTTTACACGAAGAACAATCCTTGCAAAATTCCAGGGAATGATGGGTAGAACTTCTCCACCTCGACTTGGTCTGAATTGCATAGTATAGAAGTTGATAGGGCTTGTGGTAATGTTACTAGTTTTCAAGAGACAGAGAGTCACTGGTTTAGTTGGTAAATTTTTTCAGACATGATGACAAGACATTGGGACGCCCAAGGAGTATTAGCAACTTTGGTATAGCAGTTGATGTGAGGAGCGAGCTTCTGTAAGCAGATGGCAACCCCATGGATAGTAGACGGATTGTCTTGGGAACCCTAGAAGTTTGATACCTCCCCACTTGTGCGCGCATCAGCTCTTCTAACCAGGGGTTGGTATTGTACTGCATAAATCCATTCGATATCATTACATTGAATCCGTGCTGAAGAAGATAAAGTATGAGAAAGCAACTGAGACATTCCCCTTCTGACTCTCGGGTGAGCTAGGAGACAACCTAACTTATGGGATGTCTGGGCTTTGGACTCGAAGGCCAATGCCAAAGCTGAAGTCAGGTCATGGGTCGTTGCAGAGTGAAGTCACAATGACCGAACCCTTGGAATTACAGGGTCAAGATAGAAGAGCCGGAATCGCGGGAGTATAGAGAAGATACCTGATACTCTGGTAGGAAAGTGGCTTTTTATAGGCCATAAATGTACTTCCTGTACCGTAAGAGGGGAAGTTCCGCTGTAATTTCCATGTACGCCTGTGAACTGCCACCCAATGAAAGTTGCAAGCCTGTAAACTGCTTTGTGGTCCCAAGAGGGAGCCAGAGGAGCAGTTGCACAGCTGAGTTGGAGAGATACAAAGAGAAGAAGGAAGGGGCTGCTGAGCACTGATAGGGTGTGCATGGCTGGACACAGAGGACACAAGTCTACACTTGCTTTACATAAGCTTACTGGATAAGTGGGCAGCCTGAAGAGGATATGTTATGGCTAAGAAATGACACCCAGAAGATAGTGGAGAGAACTACTGCTGGACGTGGAGGGAGCGCTACCTCAGTTGCAACAAGATGTTCACACTCAATATGTGTTTATCGTCACAGTTATCTGTGGAAAGAGAGCTCAGGATCCCTTTCCAACTGTGTACACCAGGCCGCCCACTAAATCCTATTGTAATAAAATTGTTACTCTATAAAGATTCAGATATGATGATGTGACAGGCCAAGGGATAGCAAGATAATAAAAACACATTGGTGTGAAGAAGACTTCTACATATTACAGCTGTGTCCAGGACTTCCAGACTAGGTGATTGGATTTGTTCCAGAGCTTAGATGTCTGCCAGAATTGTCTGGTCCTCCTGTTCATTTGTGAAGGTTTTGGAGGCACATTTTCATCTTACGGCTCACGCATGCCAGACGTTATGTGGAGCGTGGCTTTGGGATTCTATGTAGCAAGTGGAGGAAGCTCTTTATCTCTCTTCAGATGGACCTGGACAATGTGAAGCTGGTAGTCCAAGTCTGTGTTATCATATATGTAACTTCATAATGTCCAGATTCCTGACAGTGCAGCAGATGGTGACCTGGAGGAAATTTAGCCAACATCTTCTATTCCCCTACACCGGACTCTACATGGATGACCTGGAGCAGAGGATCAGTACTCCTCCTACTTTGTGTCCCCAGAGGGGCCCCCCCCCTTTTTTTGTAGCTTGGCAACCGGATTGTTTCTGACTCTTTAGTTAGTTAGGTTTTTGTTTTGTTATTCTGGTAGTTAGTTTTAGGGACGCGCAAGCTGATGAAGGACTCCGTGGACTGGGGTTTGCGAGCTTACGCTTTTCAGGCTCTATTTTTTTTTTTTTTTTCAAAAAAAAAAAAAAAGTCAGATAAATTAGAGCCTGAAAAGTTACCTAATACCTCATTGAAGATTGACCATTTGTGAAGAATGCTCCAAGCGTTACAATAAAAAAATAGTAGAAATGTAAAAGAAGTATTTTTTCTCATTTTACCAATTTAAGTTTTTTTAATAGCAGTAATTTGAATGAACTTCTAATCTAACCAAATAATGTAAACATTTTTTTTTTATATATAGTAATTAGTTTTTAATCAGTTTATTTTTAATATAACAGATCGAATATATGAACCATTTACGGGGTGAAAATTTTGACCCTATCAAGAACATACGGAACCTATCCCAAGTATGTAAATGTAACATTGGCATAGTTGTCAGTTCATTACAATGACTCATTCATTTTCATTTTCTTTTCTTGACTTTATCCTGTCCTGAATGTCACGCCCTTACATAATAGGTTTAACTATACACTTCCCTTATCCATTCATATTCCATTGGGTTTGTTTTACATTTGAGTCCCAGGGTTTGGTGCTGACATCTAAGTATTTATTCAGTAGTGTCCTCTACTTATTGTATTTCAATCCTCTTTTCCTTTTTCTTTATTGGAAGTGCATTGTTTAATCTACTTCTAACTTACCATAGATACTCGAGTATAAGCCGGTTGTTCAGAACAAATGTCTGAAAAAACCTCACCTCGGCTTATCTTGAGTCAAGAAAAAACAAACAAACATTTGTACTCACCTTCCGACATCCCCCAAAGCAGGTCCTCTTCTTATACAGCAATGCTCCCGTCTCGGCTCCGTCCAATGGCAGGCATCGTGACATCAGCTGCAGCTGACGTTTCTAGTGTGGCCCTGGCATCGCGCACACTATATGTCAGCGAGCGGCTGCTGTCACAATGCCTGCGACGGACATCACAGGGACCCCGGAGCCGATGCTGCGAAGCATCACCGTATAAGAAGGGGACCTGCCGGGGGTGCATTGGAAGGTTGACAAGATTTGTTTTTTATCCAACAGGGCATTATATTGGGGACAGGACCTGTAGCTATATGATAGAGGGGGCAGGGCTGGCAGCTATATCACAGGAAGCTGCAGGTTATATCTACCGGGGCCTGGCGCTATATACTTACAGGGGGCTGGCAGCTATATACTACATGGGCTGGTTAGTCAATATACTACAAGCGCTGGCAGGCTAATACCTACAGGGGGGCTGGCAGGCTCATACACTACAGGGGCCGCAGGCTATCCACTACAGGGGGCCGGTCAGGTCTATACACTACAGGGGGCCGGCCCAGGCTATACACTACATGGGGCCGGCAGGTCTATACCCTACCGGGGGCCGTCAGGCTATCAACCCTCCAAGGGGGGCCTGCATGATAACACACACACAGGGGGCTGGCATGCTAATCATACTACGTGCTGGCCAGGCTATATACTACATGGTGCTGGTAACAAGGCTATATACTGGGATGCTGTGACCAATGCCTTGCCCCCACCCTGGGCTTACCACTCGAGTAAAATGTTTTTCCAGTTTTTGTTTTACAATAAAAAAGTGCTCCTGATGACCGGTTCCCTTTATGTTGAAGCCTGCATCCATGTTAATATGATTTTCACTTCCTTTTACAGAGGTTGACCATCTAACAAAGGGGTCATCCATATTGTACTATTCCCCAAAGGAGCCCCGGGTTCACATGACCCCTCCAGCGACCGGTTATGGATTTCCTGTGACGTCCCTTGTCTGGGGACTTGTGGTGGATCATTGACCCTCCCTGCCAGTGAACTGGTCTGTGATTCACATAGCAGCCTCGCAGATTCTTAATTATCATCACTGCCGCTCCCGGTTATGGTCAACATTATGCAATACGACAAACATATGAGATACTATAAAACGATCTATCCAAGGGGAAATTGCTTTAGTTGCAATAGTCCCCGCCAACATAAAACCAAACCCAACCTAAAACCTGCATATGGTATATTGTACTTCCTCCCTGGTAAACTTTTCTTATACGAGGTCCATCCTCTTTGAAGCACCCCAGTGGAAGAAACTATAAAGTGATCCATTGAACGCAGCAGTAACACCATGTTCAGAATACTAAGAATTAGGTGTAGTCATTTAAAATGACCTTTTATATTACTGTATATAACATTTTCCTTTGTTGGCGGACCACTGCATACTGATCATTACAACCTGTGTAACAAGGCTACAATATGTATAGTAAATGTGGTAGTGAATACAAATTGAGGACAGGATTCCCCATTACTACAATTGTGGAAATATTCTTACTGAAAAACCTGATCCCTTGATACATTGATATATTTAGTTGTGTTTACAAACCTTGTGAAAGTTACAGTCACTCAAGCGATGCACTTTACAGGGGTACGGAAAGTATTCAGAACCCCTTTACATTTTTCCACTCTTTGTTCCATTGCAGCCCAAGTGTAAGATAAAATCCAAAAAGGCTGATTGCTATGTCCTAATAGACACTATATATAATATAGATAAATGGAGGTTAATTAATCTGGGTAGGTGGTACATTTATCTATATCATACAAGCCTGAGCTATCCCATTGCTGATATCCCCAAAAAAAAACCCAAATTGTCTTAGATTGTCTTGTTTCTCTGGACCTGAAATCCAATAAAGTAAGGCTCATTTCTGGGAAAAGCACTGCGTTGTCTGTCCTGGATTAATTTTACCTGGGTGGTGGTTATAAAAGTGGAGCAGCCATGCTACAACATTAATCACACATTTTTATAGCCAAAATGCTACTGCTACCATTGTTTACCGCCAGTGAGGAGATTGCAATTTTATATATTTTTTTTGCTGACTTGGTGGGGCGTTTGTGGATCCTTTCGTTGATTGGCTCTTATCCATAAGGTTTTTGTTGCATGTGTGATCCTATACATCTTTTAGTGCTTTGTTACAACATGGATGTGTGCAATTTTTTCTATCTTGTGTTTTGTAATAAAATGAGTATTCGTTAGCCTTTACATCACTACCTTTATCTTCTTCCTCTATATCACATATGTATCCAACACCTCTCTGTGACCATCCCTGACTGGCCCGCCAAGCCCAGACCTAAAACCCAAAGTATCATCTCTGGAGAGACACGAAATTCATGCACCATCCAACTGAGGGAACTGTAGAGGATCTGCAAGGAAGATGCATGAGGAATCCCCAAATCCAGGGGTGAGACGTGTTGTAATCTTCCAATAACAATCCTGGCTGCACCACTTCCAAAGCTTCTACTCAACACTGAGCAAAGGGCTGTAATACTTATGACACTTACACGTGATATGTTCAGTTTTCTTGCTTAATAAATTTAGCAAAATATCTACATTCGGTTTTTTCTGCCAAAATGGGAACATATTGTACTTAAAACCGCTTAGGTGGCCTTTCTGTTTTTTTCATGTCCAGTTTTCACGCCCCACCTTCAAAAATCTATACTTTTTATTTTTACACATAAGAGCTGTGGTTGACGGCTTGTTTTTCTCTGCGTAACAATTGCACTTCATAGTGTGGTATTGAATATTCCATGCATGTAGCTCGGACACTGGAAAAAAATTCCACATGCAATGGAAAATGGTGAAAAACACATTTCCCATTTTCTTGTGGGCTTGGATTTTACATCTTTCACTGACATCCACCAATGACATGTCTACTTTTTCTTTGGGTCGGTACGATTAAGGGTATACCCAAATTTGTATAGGTTTATAAATGTTTTTCATACATTTACAAAAATTAAAACTCCTGTAGCAAAAATAATTTTTTTTGACTTTTCCAACTTCTGGCGCTAAGAACTTTTTTTATCACTCTTTTGTACGGAAGGCTGTGGGTGGTTGTCATTTTCTTGGGAAATTTGATATCTTTTCAATGATATCATTTTTAGGACTGTACGACACGACCTTTGATCACTTTTTTATAGATTTTTTTAGATTTTTCAAAATGCAAAAAAGTGGCCATTTTCGACACCCCCCACCCCCCCCCCCCCACCCCCCCACCCCCCCCCACCCCCCCCCCCCCCCACAAACCCACCACCACACCCCCCCCCCCCCCCACCCACCCCCCCCCCCCCCCCCCACCCCCCCCCCCCCACCAAACCCAGCCCCCCCCCCCCCCACCCCCACCCCACCGACCCCCGCTCCCCCCCCCCCCCCCCCCCCCCCCCCCCCCCCCCCCACCCAACCCCTCCCCCCCCCCCACCCCCACCCCCCCCCCCCCCCCCCCAGCCCCCCCCCCCCCACCCCCCCCCCCCCCCCCACCCACCACCCACCCACCCCCACCCCCCCCCCCCACCCACCCCCTCCCCACCCCACCCCCCGCACCCCCACCCACCCCACCCCCCCCCCACACCCCCCACCCCCCCCCCACGCACCCCCCACCCCCACCCCCCCCCCCCCCACCCCCCCCCCCCCCCCCCCCCCCCTCCCCCCCCCCCGCCCCCCCAACCCCCCCACCCACTCAACCACCCCCCCCCACCCTCCCCCCCCCCCCCCCCACACCCCACCCCCCCCACCCCCCACCCCACCCCCCCCCCCCCCCCCCCCCCACCCCCCCCCCCCCCCCCCACCCCCCCCACCCAACCCCCCCCCCCCCCCCCCCCCCCCCCCCCCCCCCACACCCCCCCCCCCACCCCCCACACCCCCCCCCCCCCCTCCCCCCCCCCCCCCCACCCACACCCCCGCCCCCCCCCCCCACCCCCCCCCCCCACCCACCCCCCCCACCCCCCCCCAGCCCCCCCCACCCCCCCCCCCCCCCCCCCCCCACACCCCAACCCCCCCCCACCCCCCCCCCCCCCCACCCCCCCCCTCCCCCCCCCCCCAACCCCCCCCCCACCCACCCCCCCCCCCCCCCCCCCCCCCCCCACCCCCCCCCACCCCCCCCCCCCCCCGACCCCCCCACAACCCCCCCCTCACCCCCCCCCCCCCTCCCCCCCACCCCCCACCCCCCCCCCCCCCCCCCCCCCCGCCCCCACCCCCACCCCCACCCCCCCCACCCCCCCCACCCCACCCACCCCCACCCCCCCCCCCACGCCCCCCCCCCCCTATCCCCCCCCCCCCCCCCCACCCCCCCCCCACCCCTCAACCCCCCCCCCCCACACCGCCCCCCCCCCCCCCCCCCCCACCCCCCCTTCCGCCCCCCCCCACCTCCCCCCCCCCCCCCCACCTACCCCCCTACCCCCCCCCCCCCCCCCCCCCCCCCCCCCCACCCACCCCCCCACCCCCCCGACCCCCCCCCCCACCCCCCCACTCCCCCGCGCCCCCCCCCCACCCCCCCCCCCACACCCACCCCCCCCCCCCCCCCCCCCCCCCCCCACCACCCCACCCACCTCCCCCCCCCACCACCCACCACACCCCCCCCCCGACCCCCCCCCCACACCCCACCCCCCCCCCCCCCCCCCCCCCCCCCCCCCCCCAACCCCCACCCCCCCCCCCCTCCCACCCCGCCCCCACCCCCCCCCCCGCCACCCCCCCACCCCCCCCCCCACCCCCCACCCCCCCCCCCCCCGCCCCCCACCCCCTTTTTCTTATCCTCCCCCCCCCCCCCCCCCCCCCCCCCCCCCCACCCTCCCCACACCCC